>JAVLVB010000211.1:5048330-5066096 GCA_032876305.1 Orestias chungarensis | reverse complement strand
GGGGGGGGGGGGGGGACAACTATTTATAGTTATAAAAGTCGATGCAAGCCAAAAACCTTTCTACCGCCCTGATAAGTATCTACCTCTCCAGCGACGTGAGTGTTTGTTTATTTTTCAGTCACGTTATGTTGATAGTGCAACTATCAACATAACGTGACTTGCTGACAGCATTTTCTATGTTGCTCTCTAAAGGAATGTTGGGAGAGTTATCTCTATAACATTGAATAGGAGGGGAAAGTTGTGGTTTTTCTATAATGACGTGTTGGAGGAATCTTTTTATGTTCCAAGCCGACCTCATTGTTTATTCCCTGTTTGATTCAAATCTGTCCCATTGCTGTTGTCGGGTCTGTATGCACAACCCCTGGATGTTTTGCTGTGGTGATGGTGACATTCAGGGTTCCCGTAACCCACACGTCTCAGTATGTGTGTGTGTGTGTGTTTAGCTTCCGCATGCTTCGGCAGCACAATACAAAAGCTCAGCTGCCCTGGGATGTGAAGTATTTCTGACAAGGTCATGGAGGTAATTTTCTTGACACATGTTCTCAAATTCAAATGATTGATTGACTCAAAGTCACGTGCACAATAAAGGTTTGTTGGTATATTTCAAAAAGTACCCTGCTGATTAAAGTTAGACAAATACGTAATAACGCACAACTGTTGTTAGTTGTTTTAAAAAAAAAAAAGAAATTCCTGTTCGAAAGACTCAGCATGTGTTTTGAGTCAGATAAGATGGGTTTTTGTTCGACCAGTTTTACATCTATAGATCAGAAACTGTATTTCCACTAAAGTGATTTACTACTGTGCCAATTAGTGATGCACTACGTAGTCACCTCTCGGATACACTCTATGTTGGGCTTCAGTTTCTATTACCTATATTCTGTATTAACAACAATTGTGTATTTTATCTTTACTGTGACATATGCATCTTTTGTTTGTCGTTATAGTTTCCCGGTCCTCAGTTTTTTTGTTTTTTTTGTTCGTCTATCTTGATTTTGTCCCTTTCTGCAGGGATAGAAGCACATGTTTAGGATGTGGCTTTGTATTCTTTGTTTCATGCTCTCTCCCTTCTATTCTTATCTACTTCTTTCTAAGACACGTTGTCAATCCCCTCCCTCATTTTCTTTTTACCCCTTTTACTTGCACTTACACGTTAATAAGGTTCCACACTACCTGACACAGGACACAGTCAGAAATCCATAAAAATAAAAGGAAATTCAACTTTCGGATGTTTGAATCTGACCACAGTAGGAGCTAAATGTTGCACTGAGAACAGTACTCTGTTATGAGTGCAGTTACTGAGCGTATAAATGGTGAATTGAATTAAGCACAAACATGAACTATGCTATTATGAAGAAAACTGTATTTTTTATTTAACCTAAAGACATATTTCTTGTATATTTAGACTATGAGAGAGCAAGATTGTGTGGTCAATATCAGAAAGATTCAACAGAGGCCAGCAATGTTCCCCAATATACAATGTTTAGCCCAAACCTTCATCTGTCATGAAGCATGCTGGAAATACATATTTTTGTGAAAATCTTGAAATTATAAATCTAGTAAGGATCCACGTTTTCTAAAATCGATTGAGAAATTATTCGCTTGTTATTAACAAAGAGCAATAGCCGTCAAACTTAAAGCAAATTAATGGGATTTTGATCAAAGGCTGTAAGAGGGCCGTTAAATGCCCAGGTTGGCACTTGAATATAAACATGTAGGTTAAGGTATTAGTGGCACTAGCCTTTCTAATCAAGGTTTAAAATGAGAACACCAAAACTTAAGTTATGTTTTTGTTTTAAGATGTTGGTAAATATTTTTTATAAAATAAATGCTATCTAACACTTAGAGCTTGATTTCTTTTCTGCTTCTAATATTAATGTCCGCACAGGAGATATTGATACACAAACAAAACAAAAAAAAAATCACCATCAGGTCAAAACTTTACAAACTAATAGCCTGACTGGTTTAAATGGTGAAATTAAGTCTAGACTCTGTTTTTTTATTGTTTTTTTATTATAGTTGCACAAACTTGTTAAATAACATTTTCTGAATGATTGATGTAATATAAAACACGGTTTTGTTTTATAATCCATCAGGCAATCAGAGATTGTTGTTAAAAAGTCAACAGTTATGACTCCAAAATAAGATAATATGTGAACAGTGAAGGTGGCCTTGAATGCAGCTATGACTATTTCCACATGATCAGTATAGCTGATTTTCTTATAATTTTCCAAGGATCAGGATTTTAAAGATTGTAGTTGAGTCTGTTACATCAGAGAATGATTAGCCATGAAGTGCAAAAACACACCATCACACCAAAGGGGTGCATGGATTAGCCATAATTAATTGTTTAGTGTATATTTGATTTTGTGCTTTATGCAACAGGAGTAAAATAAATTTGCTTTAACAGGGAAAAGAATAACTGACTGGTTTGATCAGGTTTAATTTTGTCTGCTGAGATAATCTGTCCCAATAAATGCTAGGACGGTTCAAGATGAGGATTATAGTTTCCACTCTGGTAAGGGCACGAGTCCTAAGCTATCTCATGCGTCACCACATCTCCTGCTTAAGATAATGCCAACATCTAACAGCTTTCAAGGAAGATTGAAGGATTAAGAGTGGTGCAAACTTTGGGTTTAAATCACAGAATTTGAATCTGCTCTTGTTGCTATTTGACTTGAACCAATATGAGATTTGTTTTTTGGTCTGTCGATGCTAATTTTAGCCAGTCTGTTGTTTTAAAAGAACTGTGATGCTGTGACTGTTCATTGATTATTCTTTTTAAAAGCAGAAGGTTTTAGCCCTGAAAATGACTTGGCTCGTTCATATTAAAGATTAGGTGTGTTAAACTTAAACATCAGTTTTTGTATATTCTGTAGAAATTGCTCAATCTTACCATAACAGTTAGATTTGAGGCTATTGGCACTTCAAAATCCACCTGGAGGTTAAGCACTCCATTTAAGAGGTTTAGCCTTCCTGCTGGAGAAGGAGATTGCAGCCTTGTATCAACGGAAGCGTCTGCATAAACGAAAACTCATTTTTCGAACCTTAAAAAGGAATAGAAACGCTAAAGTATAAGGTGGTGACAAAATGTCATTATAAGTTATCAAGGTTTCTGTTGTACCGTCCAGAATAAACAGGCAACGAGACCCTGCAGATGAAAATACAGTATGAAATACTTTCCTTTCTGTGTCATTTTTATACGCCTTACTGGAAACTGAACACAGTTTGTTTCACGTCTTCTTCCAACGATAACAACTTCACCTCTGAAGAGTGTTGTAGTCAGAGCAGACTGGCAGCTTGAAATTATGAGTTCACTGGTCATTGGTCAGACCTGATCAAACAATTGAACAGGCTGATTCTGGTCGCAAAGTGAATTTCTTGGTTAAGTCAATTCAAATGTATTAAAAAAAACAAGTTTCATAAAACAAACATGGAATCAATATGCTAAGCACATTTCTTGGTGTAGATTTTAGTCGCTTCCAAAATGTTATAGTACGAAGAAATTGGTCTCTTTGTTGTTAACATATACAAGGACCAAATTTAATAATTAAAACAAGTTTGATCTAATAAGCCTTTCTGATTTACCGTGCATGCTCCTCGTTATGGTTTAAGACTTGCTAAGCACTTTCTGGGGAAATAGTCATTGCCTGTTCAGTCAGGCTTTCAAACTCTGTCCTCACATAAATAAACAGCTGAGTTCAGCTGTGCCCTCCCTTCTTGTTTTCATTACTCTTTCCTCTCTCCCTTCCCCCAGACTGTTCTCCCTGCTGCCTTTGTTTGCTTTGCCTCTTTGCCTCGAAGGGTTACCACCCAACAACCTGCTTTGGAACCTCCTGATTGGTGGATTCTTGGTGATGGGGCGGGCCGAGCGTCAGCCTTGTGAGGGTTTTTACCAGTGGTGAAGAGGCTCTCAGCTGTCAGAAAGCATTTAGTCTGCCGTGGAGCTTGATATGTCTCTGTCAGTCCTATCTGCTGCAGTAGCAAAGATCCTGACATAACACTTTAAGGGGACACAAAAGTGCTTCTCTGTTTCTTCTCTGCTTCAAGGGCTGCCTGGAGGAAATTTGAGAGGAATCAAAGATCGGCTGATCCGTTAGCACTTTTTCCTCTCTACTTCCTCTTTCCTTTGTTTTCAACCAGCAGAGACCTTGAGAGCCCGTTCAGAGCAGATCGTCGCAACATCAACCCATGAGGACATACTGGCAACATTTTGCAGCAATCTTTAACCTCAATGCCACACACCAGGACTTCTAACAAGTGGACACGCAGCTCGTGAGCGTCCCTGAAAGACAGGGCCCCCACCACATACGAGCCCGCGGGTGTGAGGAGTCTAATGCCCGCCGTGGTGTGGTCAGTGCCAGAGGAGGATGAGTCCGGCTGTGGAGACTCAGGCTCAGGAGGCCATGAATGCAGAGCAAAAGCAGAAGCAACAGCAGAACCAGCTCCTGCATCAGGCTTGCTACATGGAGAAGGGAGTGATGCTTGAGCCCTTTGTGCACCAGGTGGGGGGACATTCCTGCGTCCTACGCCTTGGAGAGCAGACCCTCTGCAAGCCCCTCATTCCCCGAGAGCATCAGTTCTACAAGAGTCTTCCTGCTGCAATGAGGAAGTTCACCCCACAGTACAGAGGTAGGGAACATTGTTCTAACAAACATGGTAGCTGTTATGTTTACAAGCAACACTCCGTATTGATATCATTAATCTAAATGTTTTTGTCAAAGATAATCTTGTACTGAATACACTTTATGTGCTTTTATCTTATGTCTTGCTTGAGAGATTGATTAAAAGATTTTTAAGAAACACTTCCTATTACTGCAGGAGTGTTGTTTTTTTTATAAAGGCTGCTAAATTACTTATTTCTCCACAAGAGGGTGCCAAAACAGGCAGCCAGCAGGGCAGCTATTTAACCACCCTGTTGTTTATATCTGTTTGTGGTAAATCGGGCAAGTCAGGTGAATAGTTGGGAGTCATTGTTTGTTTTCTGTTCACATGGAAAACCAAAAATCTATAAAGTTGCAGGTAAAGGTCACGGGAAAAGATAAGGCTCTAGAAAACCTTATAAATAGCTTGGTTCACAGAGTTTATAAAGTTGAACGTACACAGAGGCATAAACTTCGTTTGTGCTGATTAGATCTCAGTATGCGCCACACATTTGAGGAAACTGACATTTTTAAATCTCCTTTTGCAATCGAGCACAAAACCTCTTATGTCTAATTGTCCTCTGTCACATTTTCTACCCATCAAATGTTTCTGTCCACATTACTCTGCAGAGAATTGTCAAATGTTGCACAGCTTGAACGCCATGAGTGCACGGCAGTGGCTTTAAATATTCACTACCAACAAATGATTTGGGCAGCAGGTCAAAAAAACAAAACAAGGGGAATTCAGTCTAAGATCAGCTCCTCTCCTGATTGTTTCCACCCTCATGTGCATGTGCACAGTGGCTGACCTTCTCTAGACCCTCATTTGAGCCACCATGTTAACAGTGAAAGGTTATACCTGTTTATGTTAGAAACAATGTTGGGACATTGTGTAAATATAGAAATGTCCAAATGGCCAGCGGATTGGATCAGCTCTTTAACATCCTACGGCTTGCCATCCCAACTGGTTCACTTAGTCACACAGGGAGGTGTGTCTTTCAGTGCCACCTGTATCTCATGTTTACTGATTGGAAAAAACAGGTTAATAAGTTTACGCACCTCAACATACTCATGAGACTGGACTACTGTATGTATGACCTTTGGGGTTTTCTCAGGTGTCGTGTTGGTCAGCTTTGAGGAGGACGACGAAGGGAATCTCTGCCTCATCGCCTACCCCCTGAACAGTGACACGCCTGCGGACGTAGAGAACAAGGACCCGTCTGCAGATTGTGATTCCAAGAATAACATGCTGCAGTGGGGCCAAATGATCACATCCTCGCTGCTTTTGGAGAGTGAAATTTACAGCAAAGATGGCCGTGGCGGCCGCTTTCGAAGCGACAAGGACAAGAGGTGAGACATCATAGTATAATCGGTCATTTCCCACTGATGTTACTTGTCATGTAATAAAACAAAACTATGGTGTTTTAATGCTGAGGTTCGGTGCTTCATTCTGTGTTTCATTCAGCGGGCACACGCTGCATGACTACACAGAGCTGGAGTGGCCGCAACAGGCCGAAGTGCTGCACCACAGACTGGAGCACAGTCCCAGTAACGCCATCCCACAGCTTAAACACAACCCTTGGAGCCTCAAGTGCCACCAGCAGCATCTGCAGCGCATGAAGGAGAACGCGAAGCACCGCAACCAATACAGTATCCTTCAATATCTCAAACTTTTCCAGACTCTTCCTTAGAATAGATCGGAATTGTATCAAATTACCTGTAGCTTCTGCTTGTATCGGAACCCTCCTGTTCAATACACTGCTATCAGTTTCTACCAGCGAGGATATGTCACACAATCACACTCATTGGTTACTTGATAATACTTTGGCCTGTGTAGTTTTAGGAATGTAATAGAAGAGTATCAATCAGTTTTGGTTTTATCCTGCCTTATAGCGAAGATGTAGGTTATTTATTAAGGCACCATGTTCTTCAGCTATGTCCTCCTTAACTTAGTGTCCCAGAATTCATCCTGCTCGAGAATCTGACCTGGCGGCACACGGTGCCATGCGTGTTGGACCTGAAAATGGGGACGCGGCAGCACGGAGATGACGCTTCGGAGGAGAAGAAGGCCATGCAGATTCGCAAGTGTCAACAGAGCACGTCAGCCTCAATAGGGGTTCGCCTCTGTGGCATGCAGGTGAGAAAAGTCGCGACCATTTTATACTGGTATGAATTTCATTGATTTTTTTACCAGACACCAGCAGACACTAAACTTGTCTTAGCCTAAAACTGTGAGAAACAGGTGGTTGGTCTATATTGGGCACCCTCTGAATTTAAAGAATAATAATTGTTTCTGTTCCTCTGAAGTACTTATAAGTAGTTTAGAGGAAGTTCCAATAAAAGAACACACGCCAACACACATTGAACAAAAACTGTAAAACGTTAAGTACGTATACATTTTTGCAGGGTGCCTTTCAAAAACCTGTAGATATTTGGAGGAAATTTCTGATTATGTCATTTTCAAAAAATCTCTTGTTCACTGCAGGTGTACCATTCTGATTCTGGCCAGCTGATCTTCATGAACAAGTACCACGGCCGCAAACTCAATGTAGCAGGATTCAAAGAGGCTTTGTTCCAGTTCTTCCACAGGGGGCGGTGTCTCCGGCGGGAGCTGCTCTCCCCGGTTCTGACCCGGCTAAGGGAGATGCAGGCCGCCCTGGAGTCCTGCGAGTCGTACCGCTTCTACTCCAGCTCCCTGCTCATCATATACGACGGAGCACAGCACAGAAAGCACACACGCAGACGCACCGAAGACGGGCTCTCTGAAGACGAGGAGGAGGATGAGGACGAGGAGGTGGAAGCCGAGCCTAAAATGGATGAGGATGAGGAGGAGAGCGAAGCGGAAGGGGCGTTCGGCTTTCCCCGCAGCCCAGCGCCATCCAGCGACAGCAGCAGCGGTTGCTCCGGCATCAGCAAGACCCGCTCAGACTTCCGCAGCCCTGCGGTGGATGTGAGAATGATTGACTTTGCTCACACCACCTGCAGACATTATTGCGAGGACAGTGTGGTCCACGAGGGCAAAGACAGTGGCTACATTTTTGGTCTCCAGAACCTGATAACTATTATCTCCGAGCTGGAGAACCACTGCACAGATTGACAATTGAAATAAAGCACATGAAGTCAAACTCAGACTCAGACCTTGAAGCCTTTGGAGAAACTGAGGAGAGGAGTTATTTAGCGTCGTAGCTGTTTCTTTACCTCTTCCTGCTTTCACCATTGGGGCTTTTTGATGTTACTTACGTGACTGTCAGCCATCAGGAAGTGAAACAGAGAGCAATTAACAATGAAGAGCCATCCGCGCTGACGTCACAGAGACTCATCATCCCGGTTTGAGCCCAGTAAAAAAGAAGAAGAATGGCCGGCCGTAAATAAAAGCCATTGAAACGTATAAGAAAGCAGATGTTCATGTGTAAGATTTCCAAAGAAAGTGTAATTTTGCACACGCACACGCATAGACGTGCTCTGAAAAGGGAGAGTGTTTTCAGACTGGAACGGGTAGAAACGGCAAGAGTTGAATGAGGACAGAACGTGTGAGAGGAGAAGTGGCGAGCACAGGCTTTAGCTCTTCTTTTCCATTTTCAATTCTGCCATTGTTGTTTCCTCATTCGTTTCTTAAAGCAAAATAAATCTCAGAAAGATGATAAAATATATTTATGTTTTACACAAAAAAAATAAAAATAAAATGTAAAGAGACTAGTACATTCCATAACATTAATTTGACAATAATGACTGTAATTAATATTGTTAATTTGACATGGTTGAATAGATTTACCTTTTTTTTCCAGTGTTGTCCAAATTATTAAAACCTTTGTGGTAGCAGCAGTGTCTTTTTTGTTTTTTGTTTGTTTGTAAGGAATCATGGGATCTTCTGCTCTCAGGTGATTTGAATGGCAACGCAATCAAATTCAATGCAAATCTTCCCAGGATGTGTTGGAACCAGAGCAAGCCCATAATGAAAGACTCATCCACGCCCATGCAGATATTAAGAGACATCAGAAATAAGTAAAAGGCTTCTGCTTATATTTAAAAATGTCCATTTGCAATCACCATTTTCAGAAATGAATGTAAACATAACACAGACCCCAAATATGTACATAGAACACCGATGGTATTTGGGTAAATGTCCTAAATTGCATAGAGAACTAATCGTTTTTGAAGACATCAAAAATCTGCCCTAATTCTGGCCCTAGATCATCAGAAATGATGTAGCTGATTTAGAAGCTTCTAACATTTCTCAAAGTCAGCTTGCTTTCTCTACTCAGAAAACCAGTTTTGATTTGTGTGTTTTGTGATCGTTGCCCTGTTGGAACATCCAGGTGCATCCCCGTTTCACTTATCTGAACCAAACACTCAACTTTTTAACCGAAGGAAATGTGTTGGAAAATAGAAAGTCGCACAACAACAATTATACTTTGCACGGCAGACGGAGTTCAACATTTAGGCGAAAATAGTTTCCACTCTGAAATAAAAATGTTCAGTCTTTGTTGAAAATTTCAGCTTTGCATGTGCAGTTAAATTGATTCTGGAGGAAAGTTGTATGATGAAATGATAAAATGGGTGTTGAGAACAGTCAAGGGTTTAAACACTGTACACTGTATGTTGGCAGCATCATACTGTGGGTCAAATGTATTAGCACATCGGACACAATGGATAGAGGATTGAAAGGGCAGTAGTGACACACCATCACACTGATCGTAAACATACATCGGAAATAGTTTTAGTATGAATAAAACCAGCTGACAATAAGCTTTTGAAACAGCCCTCACCCTAACCTAAGTTTTATTAGAAATGTACAGACTTTTGTTAAATGTTACATTTGTGTCAGGAAACATACCGGTTCAAATAAATTCCAACAGATTTAACAGGACACAAACAAAAAACATCTCAAACAAGAATTAGACCAGGGCCTTAATTATATTTCTAAATAGTTCGTGATGTCTCTGCAAGTTGCAAAGTGACATTACCTTTATTTTATTTTTATTCAAACAGGGAATCTTAGTGTGACATTTGGTCTCATTCTCAAGAAAGGCTTGTATGCCTTTGGGTATCTTTATCTCTTCATGGTTGTAAAATCCATAATATACTCTGTTTCATTTGATACAACTACTCAGTAAATTTGTTTGAAATATTCATAGTTAAAGGCCAGAATTTAGAACGAGACTCCTGCTCAGATTGAACATACTGTCATTTCTGACATGCTAAAATTTCACTCTACGCAGAAATATATAGAATCATATAAAGATTTATATGCATTCGTCTCTCAAGTTATTAAGAGTTTTTATTGCAGACAGTACTCGTGGTTGGTTCCAGGCAGAGGATGGTGATGACGTTTCCCTGGGCTGCCTCAGCCTGTCTCAGCCAGCCGCTGTCGTCCCCAACCGGTCTAAGCAGACGGGACGAAGGAGACGCATCTGCTCTCAGAGTCACGGTCGCATCAGAAGAAAAAATAAACAAAACCGCACACAAGCAGCCGAACGGCTTGTGTCAACAGAGTGCAGGGGCCATTAGCACTCAGCGATGTGCTCCAGTGCTGGTACTGATCCACCAGAGTCACCAAGGCTAACTCACCCTGAGCTGGTGGCAGATTTAACGAGCACTGTGACTTTCCTCCTGGTAAATAAGGTAGTAAAATTACAAAGGTATATTTTAAAGCTTGTTTTAGCACTTGGTGTTTAAAACCAATTACCAGGAACATTATGAGTAACGAGCAATGTTGGACTTTAGAGGTAAGGCATGATGCACATGAGAAAAATGTATTTAATGTTTTAAAAAAAATTAACCTTTAATCAGATTTTAATTATTCTGTGAGGGGGTGGGGGAGAAACTCCCTTCATTTACCAATTTTAATAAGATCAAGTGGATAATTTATATTAGTAAATTATGCTAAATAAGTTATGAAATACAGACCCAGATCAGGGCCAAATAATATATGCAAATGTGTTTTAATGTTCAATAACATCCCGAATTCGACTAAGACAGACTCAAGTTCATTGCCTACATTTATTTTAGGGCTTTCAATTAGCCAGAAGAGTTTTATTAGGTGCACTGCTTTGAGTTGGTAAATGTAGCCTTGTCCACATTTGTCATTTTTTTTAAACAACCCTCTAAAGCCCAAAAGGTGTTCATATTTGGTTATGTGGGAACATGTAAATGGTAAAATGATCTGAGTGAGAATATGTGAATGAATGAAAAAGGACCCATTATAAAGCAAAGGAGCTAAGGATGAGAGTTACTGAAAAGAGCTAACTGTCTCTGCACTTTAGCTTTATTTATATTCATTTCATTTCATTATATTCATATTTACTGTTTTAATTCTCTAATCATCGGGTCAGATAACTTTATTAATCTGCTCACTGGAAAACCATGCCTGGTTTATTGAATAGGTAATCCCTATTGGTCATTAAGGGGCAAATCGTTTGCGAGTGACACGACAGACGCAGGGATCTTTAAGCGTGTAGGTCAGGTGAGCAATGTAAGAGCACTTTACTAGTTTATTGCTTTTATTTTATTTTTATTTGTATTTTTTTTAAATATTTTTTAGTATTATATTTTATTATTATATTTGTTTGATAATGTTCTATAATACAAGTCCTACTGAGAACTGCAATAAAGTCTCATCTGTTGGACTCACTAATCAGGTGACCTCTCAGGACATTAGCTTGCCCTGAATCTATTTTTAATAATCTACATAAATATCAGACTTTTTCTTTGTCATAATTCACAAATAAGCTTTCCGTTGTGTGCATGAAACCCTCAATGAAATATATTGACATTTTTGGTTAAAACACGACAAAACCCATTCGGTTCGTAAGCATAGGTAACGTTTGAAGGCTGTGAACAATAGACGACAGGATGGAGAGATAGTAGATAAGCTCATCCCTCTCCACTCTGCTGCTAAGGATGGGGGAGGGGGGACACTGTAACCATTGTTACATAACAGCCTTAGGGTCATTAGGCTGCTCTCCGCCATCCAAATGCTCCCATTGTGTCACTGCACAACAGACAGTATAAGTACAGGCTTGTGCACCTTCTACTTTTGTATGTTATTTTTCCATTATAAAACACACACTTTTTTAATTATTCTTTGTCGTATGTGAGCCTGCGCATCATTATACTCCGTTGTTTTGTGGAAGTTGTCACCACAAGTGGAGCTCTTGCATAATAAAGTCACTATGGCAACAGCAGCCGAGTTTAAAAAGAGGGTTAGGTTTTTGGGTCCCTGTAGTCACATCTTCATTCATCAATAGATTAAAATGTATAACACATTCTCCATTCATTGAATTGACACCAGTACTGGAATGAGGTCAATGCAGGCTGTAAATTGTCACACAAAGGAATGTTTTTGCACCGTTTTATTAGTAATGGCAAGCAAAATCTTATGAAAAATACGATGCACTTTGATTTGTTACATTTGCAACTAATTATCAAAACAGCCTAGACGAAATAGCATGCTTATTTGAAGGTTTCCTTTCTTTAAGAAATACACCACAATCCAAAAACCCACACCTTTACATTTGTGAGACAATTTGCAATGTTAGAGAAGAGCTTCTTCTGTCTTCAGTTCTGCAAAATCACTGTGGTCAAGGGTTTTTATCACTTCTATGTATAAGCTGTGCTAAAACAAACTATATCTGTTATAATCTCTATGTATGTTTTGCTTTTAAAAGTGTAATCACCAAATTTATTGGACGCGTAGTTGATGTAATGCCTCTGTCATAGAATTTTTTATGGACCTTTCATTTTAGTGGAGCAACACCATAACAAAATAAGGACTGGCAATGCCTCCCAGGGGTTTAACATTGTTAAAAAGCAGCTAAATCAGATGCCCACCTAAGTTTGGAAATTTTGAAAAATGATGCTGTGTGAGCGATAGAGTTCTTATACTGTACCATCTATTCTGCAGATATGCGCCACAGCTACAACAGTTCCGCAACTGTGATTCAAACATAGCAATTATGAGTTTTGAATAACATTATTGAATCTCAGGCATATGCTATGTTGTACTGTATAATTTTAATATCAGGTGCTGAGTTTAAAACCATACAATATGGAGATATCAAAGCAGGGTGAATTTACCCCATCAGGAAACAACATTACACAGATATTGTTACATGCTTGATCCCAATAGACATGCACTATTCAGAAATGGAACACATTAAAAACTAACACACAAACAATGACTTGAAATGATTTGATGTTTTATAAAACTTATTATTCTCATTTTTAGACACATGAAACATACACTTTAAAAAGGGCAGCTAAAAGAAAAGATGGGGGACATGAGCTTTGGAATGACAGTTATATAAATAAAGCTATATAAATCGGGATGATGAATACTTTACATTTCGACAGGTATATCATAGAGTTTGCATAAGGCTAACAACCTTTGTAGACAGTGGGGTAAAGAAACAGCATTCAGAAAATGAATGAGAGCTTTCCGAAGATCTCACAGAAATCTTACAGTTTAGTACAGACCTAAAAATTAAATATGTTATAAATTGGTTTCTTGAATTTAGCGCTTAATCATCTGACCTGCGTGCAAAACTGCATGATCTGATTTCGAGCTCAACCAATGCTGTGCTGGTCTATGGCTAACCAGGCGGTCGGGTCAACTTAGGGGAGATTAGACAGCTGTGCTTTACTCACATTGTAGTTAAATAATGTGGAAAGAACGACGGCATGAATTGTTTGCAGATAAATTTACCACATTCACTCATGAGGCAGGATCAGACAGACAGCCATATAAATAAATTGTAGGTTGTCGGTCACACTCTGTGACATATTTCATGTCCTTCTTTCAATCTACTGATGATACAAGGACATGAGAGTTTATTCAGGATTTATCTAATAAAGATTTGTTCAGATATATAAGCCGTTATTTGTATATCCAATATCCGCTGATGTTTAAATGATGATAATCATAATATGGAAAATTAAAGCAAAGAATGTAGATTTCTGTTCGTTATATGCGATTTGATTTTAACATTTCCTATTGTGAACCTAAAGAGGCTTTATAGTCTATAATTGGTATAGTTTTCCAATGAAGTTCTTAAACCAACTCTAATCTTATTTCATCAAACCAGTCTCAAACAAAATACTCTATGATTTTTCTTTATTAAATTGTTTCTTAGCTGTTTGGACATGTTAAGAAGACAATTACTTGAATTTGTATTTTCTAAACTGTGTTCTAAAGCCAAAGAATCTTAAGGCATATTTAGTTTTTCACTCAGTAATTTCTGTTTTATTGTTGTTTCATAAATTGTAACACAATCTATTGTGTATTTTAAATATACCCAAAGTTGGATTTAACAAATTGTCGTACCTGTTATATATCAACCAATAAAACAAAACCCGAGGAGGGAAGAGGATAATCTTTTTACTGCATTGCACCCTTAATCCTCACCTCAATCTATAAAAAAAAATCTCAGCTATAACCAGTCCCAACAAATGACTTCAAGCATTAATTTTAAAAATCACCCAATATCTTTTACCAAACAACTTAGGCATAATTCCTGTTTCTAATGCATGCAAATGTCTACAACCAGCAAACAAAGCAAACTCTGCATCCCAGAGTGCATAATTTCACTCATGGCTAATATTCATGTTGTACAAAATGTAAACAAATACATATGACCATCAAAAAATATAAATACAAAGCATGTAAAAATGATGTTAATAATATAAATGGTAGCCTATCATATTGTTAAACCTGATTCCACCATGAAGCATGCATCTCTTCCCTCCTAACTCTAGTCTCCCCTCAAAATTTCACTAACAGCACATCTGTACAGTAGGATTTATCCATCGGATGCAAACAAACTGATCAACTAAAAGAGCATGGCATGTCAACACGGGCCGCCAAGCCTAAGACTGATTATACAGCTCCAGAAATGAACGGCAGAAGCAGGAGAGGAAAGGCAAACTTAAGCCAAGACGTAATTAGGGTGTTACATAACTGAGGCAGTCAGGCTGTCCGCCAGGCGTCCGGACATGGAGCTGGCCCAAAGCTTCAACCGCTCCACCCTGTCAAATCTATTTACACTGACCTCTTAATTACAGTAATGAACCAGCACGGGCATAAATTAACTCTAAACAAACTCTTTATACGGGATCACTCATTAAGGTTAAATAAAAGGATGCTGCCTGCCCTCTCAGTTAATCTGGCTTTGTTATTTATTCCAGCGCCAGGTTTCAAATGGATTAAATGAGGATTACAGAGGTTTAGGATTTAAAGGGGGTAAAAAAATTTATGAATACAATAAACACAGGGGAAATTCGGAATCACCCTGTAGCCATAACTGGCTGCCTAAACTAGTACCACTAAAACGTCCTCATCCTTTAGTGCTAGACAGGAAGTTCGGATAAATAACTAAAGGATCTTGCTTCATCATTTTAATTCAGAGAAACCATTTATTCTCTTGGATCTTCTTCAAAGCTACTCTCAGTATCTGTCAAGCAGGCTTTCTTGATGTCCATCTATAATCGGCTGAGAACGTTGCCCAGATGCCCTAAGACCGTCGGGATGAACTGTGCTATTTACGTTCACTCCTTCCTATAAAAAATAAGACTAAGTATGACTCATCTGGAACAGACGCAAACAGGGCTATGTGTTAGCATCATCATCACAGCACATCTGCCTCGCCATTTAGCCTCCTCCCCCTCGGGCACTCTGCACTTCTGTGTCACTCTTCACTACATCACTATGCGGAGGCATGTTTGTCTGGTCGATTTGGGACAGGAAATCGGTGTGGTGTGTAATTTATTGTAAAAATAAGCCCAGGACATTCTTGATTTGATCCAATGGGATGGATTTTATGAAAGCATTATGTTTGTGTGTAAAAGTAGGCATATTATGCAAAACGGACTTTTAAAAACAGCTTTTTACCATGCTATCATGTCATTCTCGAATGAAAAAAGAATGTTTTTGTACCCCACTGGTTGATGCATATTTGAGAAATCCCTGAATCTGTGTAAGTCAAGCAAAACCTTTTATGTTCAAAGCTGAGCGCTAACAAATTATTAGTTAGCTGTTTGAATATAAGATCGGAAACTTAGGTAGTTCTTGATTCATCCAGGTAAAAACAAGTTTAAAATGTTTAATTTTAGTAAACCATCCAACAGAATACCCACTCAAGAATTATATTTTACAGATTTACAGAGTCTTGAAATGTATTGTTATTCATTACCTGGATGGCAAAGAATATTCGGGATCCAAATTTGTGTCCAAATATTTGCTATTTTGTCGTACTTGGGGTCAGGGCTTGTGGATGGTGGGTAGGATAAGAGTGTTCAAACAGCCTAAGCCACATGATGCATCAGCCGTGTTCTCCGTGTTCAACGTCAGAGATGCAACTCCAATCAAAACCATAACTGAGTGATCGGCGCCAATAGCAGCTCGGTTTACTTTCTGCTCATTTTATTTTACTTCAATATGAAAAAAGCGCGGGTTACTTAAAGGACTAGACCTGCGGGATGCTAAATGACCAACTGTGTTTGTTAGTTGGTCTCCTGCCCTCTGCTACTTGTTAGTGTTTGAGTACCCTAGCCTGAAGTACAGTCTGTGCTCTTATCTTGTTAGTGTACTTGCTACCTCTAAATGTAAATAGTGTTTTGCATTGTTTTTTTTATATTGCTTGTGGTTCCAGGTGTTACATAAAACAAATATCAAGGACATAAGGGTCATCTACGAGGATACACAGGTCCACCTGTAATACGGGCGAGAAACATGTCCTTAGGAAGCCAACATCATCCTTCCATCTTTATTTATTTTGTTGTCCGACGATATAAATAGGATCCTTCATTCTTGCTTTTTTTATTTATTTCTAGTTTAATGTTCAATTTATTCAATTTAAAAAACGCTTTTCTTTTTATCCCTGTGTTGTTTGCTTGTCCTCACCTCTGTGTTAGCTCACAGGTCTTTGGTCATTATGTAACCACGCAAACAAATATTGCTCTATCTAAATCAAGATGAACGGCCTTCAGACCACTCTTCACTCTGTGTGTGTGTTTGCTCTGCTGGAATATTATGGCCTGGACCAGAGACAATGCATACCACTAACACCAAGTTAATGTACTTTTGGCACAGCAATCGAGACTTTAACAGGTGCAACAGTGGGTAAATCCTTTCTTTTAAAATTTGTGTCCCCTCATTGAGTTTCAAATCTTGGCTTTTTATGGTTTAGATTTACAACATGCATTTCACAAGCTAACTGATTAAGAAAATTAATAAATAAATGTAAATGAAAGAGTGAGTCCTCATAAAGATTGTTACTGCATTCTTTAGGCAACCACCACCTCTAGTGGTTACAAGCATTATCATCATTCTGTACTTCTAAAATTTCAATTAAAGCTCTTCTTCTTAAATCTCAACATGTAAAACTACACTCATACTATAATTTTGTATGAACACTATCTTAATAATCCAACCCCATAAAAATAACAGCACACTTTACACCTGCGGCTTAACAACTAGTTTATATCAAATAGAAACAAAAAAGTTATAGATTCGATATATTATTAGCTTATTATCAATTAAACAAGATGATAAATTTGTCCAAGTCTGAATGACATATTGACAGACGTAAAAAGCTTTATATTAAATTGTTAATAACTTTAAAATATAAAAACAAATTAAAAAAAGGAAATAGAGGGAGGTGGGGCATATAGAAAATATTGAGGTGGAGCTCTGTTTGATTTGTAGTGATTAGTTTAAGTATAGGTGAGTTGCAGGATGAAATTCTGCTTATAGCAGAGTTATAGATAATTTAGGGTTCATCAGCCACAGATCATCAGGCCTCTAGTTGTATCATTGTTATTATTATCGGTAATTATGTTTTATTTTGTTTTCCATGGTTCAACCAAACACGATGGGCACTGCAGCAACAGTCTTTTAACACGCAATGAGAGTTTCCAGGGTTCACTGTGCATGTGGAACTGTCGCATGCGCCATCTGCTGGAGGAATTGGAAATTGCAATTCATCCCTAAATGAGTAACAAATGAATTTGGCTTTAATCTTTGAATAAACGATACAATAACATGTTAGCGTGTTGATATCAAATTATATAATGATCTGTACTTCGAATGCTATTTCAATATCTGTCCAGTATTATTTCTGTATGTTTTACA
>JAVLVB010000211.1:5025295-5037199 GCA_032876305.1 Orestias chungarensis | reverse complement strand
TTTTTTCCCCCCCCCCCCCCCCCCCCCAAAAAAAAAAACACTCTGTCGGTGTATTTCACAGCAGGGGACACGTTTTTTTGGGGGGGGGAGGTTTTTTACTCCGCCAAACTGCTCTTGCTTAAGAAAAGTGTTTTGGTTACATTCAGGGCTGAGCGTCGTATTGGTCATCATCAAAATTGGTCACCTTTTTCTCTTAAGAGGTCACTGCAGGCTGCCTGAATCACCCTCCGGCTGCCTTGGCAGCCTAATAACGCTTAAAAGCACACTGTTGTGAGTGGCTGTCTTTTACTTACCTCAGGCATTATTATTATTTTTTCATTGTAAGCGTTTAAGGAACACTAAGACAGCGACATCATGTAGATCGTAAACTCAAATTCTTATGGTTGGACCTTTTTTGGGGGAGTTTAAAGAAAGCCCTGCTGTGTACGTCACCTGTCAACCATGTCTGGGTTTTCAATGAGCCCAGAATAAGATGTGGAAAAGATACAAGAGCTTACGCTGGACTTCCTCATAATTGTCTCTGGTTTTCTCTGAAAAAATATTTTTTAATATTCATTTTACTTTTTTTTATTTTTTTTATCATAAACTGTTTATATCCACGCCCGTCTTACGCTGGGTAAAGCGTTCGTCCAATGTCCCTATGCCCTCTGCAGAACATGTTCATCTGTGTCATCATTCTCTTTTATGTCCCCAGACTGAATCGCTGCGGAAATCCGCTGGGATGGTCCGGATGAGGGTGGGTTTGATAGGGCTGAGAAAAAAGGGGTTCATTTTCGTTTTTACTTTATGTAAGACATAATTGTGTTATTAAAAAAAAAGAAAAAGAATGTTTTCCAACACAGTGTGTACGGTGCTTTTATTTTTTTCCCCCTCATAGACACCCTTACACCTTGAACTATTTAAAAGTATGTAACACAACCTTTGTTATATATTACAGGAATTTTCTATGATAGAACGACACTAAATAGAAAATAATTAAAAGTCAAAACACTTTTATGTCACAGTTACGATGTGGGTAGAATAGCCAAAAACTCCTCCAATAAGAATAGCACTGCTGTAGTACATTTTTATAAGAGTTGTAGTAACTATGTAACTACACATTTACTTAACTTAAAAAAAAAAAAAACTTGAGTAATAGTAGATTGTTGAGTAACATTTCTGGGTACTATGGGGGCTTGCAGTAACTTTAAACTAGCATTCCTCAAGCAAAAAGGCTTTGAGATGAGAGCATACAGTTTATGTTGAAGTAAGACTTCTCTGAGTCTTCTAAGCCATTTAAAATACATTTTTATTTACAGTTAATTTTGTCATTGGAAGTACAACTAACCAAAATAGATATTTCTCTGCAAATATTTTACCAGTTCTATATGGAAAACGATTCATTTGAAAAGGGTTTTATCCTGCATTCATTTGTAATTATTTATAAATATAGTCTTTAAAATACCAGAATCTGAATGTAACATGTTTGTTGGAAGAATTTTCACATGAGTAATTCAACATCTGAAGTAATTCAACATCTGAAGTTTCCAATCTAAGGAAACCCAACAGATTGATCAAGTCATTGACTTGCAGCTTTCATCAGATTCTTGAATAGCTTTCTTTCATTTTTACTTAAAAGGGTTTTTACTCTTGTAATTTCTTGAACGGTTACTTTTTGAGTCAAGTTAGAACGTGTATATTTTCTTTTTGCATATGCTGACTAACATGCAATTTTAAGGTACTCTACCCATCTCTTGTAAAGTGCCTTGACAATATCTGTTGTAAATTGGCGCTATTTCAATAAACTGAATCTTGATTCTGATATATATTAAAATAGAGCTAAAATATACATATAAAGATGTTCAGTTCATAAAACCCTTAAAACCAAACCTTCCGGTGGAAAATGTATACATGTGAGAGAAGTGCAATATACTCCCAGCGACCTTTACTGTTCACCTGAACTCCAAATAGCAAAACAGCAGCATAAGGTTGGTAATAACATTAAAACAATGACGCCAACTGAAGAGCATTTTTGCTCCAAAATAATACTCAACTAGAAGTAAACCTGTAAACAACTTTAAAACAATTAACAACACAAATTACAACTATTAACCTCCACAAAAATGATTTTGCATGAATCTCAAAGACTAAACAACACTTAAGTCAGTGATTCTCTCCTGTGTTAAACTATCACATGAAGAGCCTGGGGAAAAAGGATAAAATAATTGTAATAACACGTCAAGATGTGAAACTTCAATTAAAAATCCTCATTAAACTCAAAAAACACAAACATCTAATCAACGACTCCTTTCTCCTTAAACTGAAACGCGTTCGTGTGACGTCAACTTAGTGCGCGAACGGGGTAACCAATAGCTGGTGACCAGTGGGCGGAGTCACACGCGACACTCGCCCGTCCTGTCAAATGAAATCCCTGCTTTCTCTCGGCGCTTCTCGCTTCTCTCATCCGCTGACGACCCGGCCGAAGGTCCACGGACTGAAACGCCTGCCGACATGTCGTTCTGCCGACAGGATGGTAATTTAAATCATGTTTCGCTTTATGGCAGGGGGACGTCTGGGAGCAGGCGGGCTACATGCTAGGCTAACCTCTGGAAAACCATGAGAACTCCTAGCTTTAGCCGGGTCCAGAGAGAGAAACTTCTTCTGGCTGTAAAGTTTAGGCTGAATATAAGATTTTGAACCTTAAGGGTTTAAATCCTGATCCCTGCATTTACAAGAAAAGTAGCTGTAATCCTTTAAGTCAGTGAAGCCACCAGGGATCGCTGTTTGCCCATGGTCAAGTGTTAAAAAGAAGAGCTTGTTTCTGAAGTTACAGCACCAAAACTTGCAAAAACAACACATTTACTCTCATCTTTTTTAATCATTCCCGATACTTTGTCATTTATTTGCAACCCAAGGCAAGGACCGGATCATCTTCGTCACAAAGGAAGACCATGAGGCCCCCAGCAACGCTGAGCTGATAGCAGATGACCCAGATGATCCTTATGAGGAGCAGGGTGGGTGTTTTGCAGGCTTGCAAACATGCTTTTCTTTCCAGGTCCATGGTTATGTAAATTCTGCATATTTACTAAAGAGTATATGTATAGAAAAAACAAAAAAAAACGGAATGAAGATGAATTGTCTTTCTTCCTAAAATACATATTCTCAAAGAATGGAATGTTTCTAACTTGCAGATGTTGCTAGTGCTTTAATTGCTAAGAAAGAAAAATCCCATTTGCAACCATTTGCTTCTTTTTCTTTTAACAATTTCTAATAAAACGAGTGGCGTAACAAAAATACATTTTTAAACGCATGTTACCGTGTTGGTTAAAATAAGAAATTTCCACCTGAAAAAAGTTATTCACAAATATTTATTCTATATGGGCTCAAATGTATGTCATTAACCAAAAAGCAGTTCATAATATTGGAAGCAATGCGTTTTGAGTGTCACTACGGATGAATGCTTGAACCGTTGAAGATGTTTAAACTCGAAAATATTTAAAGTTAACACGACCTAAACTGACGCATGTTAATGTTTTGTATTTGAAGGCCTTATTCTGCCCAGCGGAGACATAAACTGGAACTGCCCCTGCCTAGGAGGCATGGCCAGCGGGCCCTGCGGCTCCCAGTTCAAGGAAGCCTTTTCGTGTTTTCACTGCAGCAAGGAGGAGATGAAAGGCTCCGAGTGCATTGAGCAGTTTCGCTGCATGCAGGAGTGCATGCAGCGGTACCCCGACCTGTATCCCCATGAGGAAGATAAAGAAACCTCTACTCAGGCTGAATTTGGCTCTCCTCCTGCTGCTGCTACTGATGTGGACAGCTCTGTGTTATTGTCTGAGAGTGACTCTGCTACAGAAGTTTCACCAGTCGCCATGTCAGCTACAGATAACCAGACGGCCACCTAGAGCCAGTCAAACCTTCACAGAGTGACATTTGTTTCTTTCTTTATGGAGCAAAACGCCCTGAGCCTCAAAAGGCTCAGGGCGGTTGACGACTGGTGGTTATTTCTTGAAACGACAGCAGAGTATTTGCAAATGTGCAAAAAGAAACATCTTTGTTTTCTAAGTTTTGAACTTGGACTTGAGTTTTAGGGTATTGTACATTTTATGCACCAACAGTTTATTTCCTATTTTTCTATGCTTTCCAAAAAACTAAAATACAAGTCCAAACTGACTTTATTTAAAGCTAAAATAGCTTGATGTTTTAACATAGTAATTTTCCAGATATGCTTCGATTTATACCAGTTCACTCTTTGTTACTTGAGACCAAAACACGGTGAAAAAGATGTATGATGTTCCTCATTTTGTTCCTTGTCCCGTAGAACGTTTTATCCATGTACAACGTGGTAGACGACCAGTTGTGTAGCTCCATGAATGATGTTGCTGTCGACAGAAAATCAGGTGGGTGCAAAAGTCACCATCAGGTGTTTTCTGAGTGTCTCTGTCTTCGTAGCAGAGAAGTGTGCATTAAACTGGTCCTCCAGTATTTCTGTTCTTCTCCAATCTGCTGTTTGTTTTGAGAAAAGGAGGACAGTCTGTATATTTTGTGGAATACATTCGGGGTTTTTTGTCAAAAAGAGAAAGCTGACAGATGAACTAATGTCTGGGCCTAATGAGATCGGGAGTCCAGAGTCCCATAATGACTTCTGGTTCACATAAATACTTAAGTGTTTCTCTCATGTGTTTCTGTATAAAGACGTTTAAATAGCAAACCTATTAGACGGAGTAAGCACCTAATCACCCGTGTATATTACAGTGACTAGCAAAACTATTCGTACTCCTCCATACTTTGTGTTACATTCACAATTCTTTTCTTTGTATTTGGATTTTTCATGAAAAGCCAACATGAAGCACAGTTGTGTAAACATTTCCCATGAACGTCTAGATCTAATTGAATATCTGAAAGATTTCACAGATGCTTCGTCCAATCTGACTGATCTCAGGCTTTTAGCAAAAAGAAAAAGAAAATCCACAAACTCTTTTTCAGAAAAACAATGTACCTGTAATAAAGGGTGATGATGTGGGGTGAGTTCATTTTTCATGACGCCTTTATCATGTTACTCAAATGTTGAAAATTTCCATATATTGATTTTTAAAACTCAAATTTCATCATGATTTGTGGTTGTAACATGACAAAAAATAAATAAATCATCCAGGACGGTGTAAAACCTTCAACACTGTTAACTCAGTTTGGGTCTTTGGTCTCCTTTAATGTCACTACAAACACTTCCAGATATTTCTTTTCAGGCCTAGTCATTTAATCAGGTTAGTCTGTCTGGATCGTAGACATCCATTCCTCAGGCTCTTTGATAAAACCAAAGATAGGTGGAATCCATGGAAGGGCGACACTTTCCGTGGTGAACAACAATCGGCCTGTTTCCGGCTCCTCTGGGCCAGCAAGCAAGTATTTCATACCTAATGGTCAACATGGTATAACAACACGAGGTATTAATACTGTTGGTTGTGGTTCCAAAAAAAAAAGTAGTATGTCTTTACCTGGGTTCAGCACAGGACAGGTGCAGCCAAGCCTTGTCCAGGACAGAGGGCAGACCCTGACGGTCCCCAAACGCAGCACGACCTGACCAGACTGAAGCACCTTACACACTTTGACGAGCAGCTCTGCATTACTGCCTTTGTCGTGAGCTGACAGCTCGCTTGCCTTGATCACTGCCATTAACCACAGAAGAAGAATGTTCTAGCACGGCTAACAGGAACTATTGCTATCAAAAGCAGAGGAACTATTAAGGATTTATTTCTTACTGTAGTCATGTTTAGTCTTGCAGAGATCAGAGACTTTTCTCCATACACCTGTATTACCCTGTTTAGAGACTGTACGTTATTTGCAGACTTTTTTTTCTTTGTTTATTACTATGGAGTAAGATTGCTGTCAAAAAGGTGTATGCACAACTTTAACATTCATATTCGTATTTATATGTCAATATAGTTCTTGTTCCCAAAATCCTACGGAAGTATTTGTGAGTTTGAGAGTATGAATCTAAAAGCTGTTAGTGCAAAGTCTTATGGATACAACTTTAATTTTTACGACTACAAAATCTTCCTTTCTCTGTGGACACCAATTCAACTTCGTGAGTATAAAAAATTGTTACGATGACGTCACAGGGCGGAGTAATGGATCTGCGACACCCTCCCCAGCACCAGACTCACAACTTCACCAGGAGAAGAGCCCCTCAGTGTGACTCCAGCAGAAGTAAGGAGGAAGCTGAGGAGGATCAATCCCCGGAAAGCTGCTGGCCTAGACAACATCCCCGGAGGGGTGCTGTGAGATTGCGCCGATCACACGTGCTGGCGGACATCTTCAACGCCTCCCTCATCCAGGCAGCTGTCCCCACCTGCATGAAGACCACCACCATCATCCCGGTCCCCAAGAGCTCCGCAGTGACAGGTCTGAATGACTGTTGGCGAGTAGCCCTCACACCGATAGTCACAAAGTGACTTGAAAGACTGAATCAGACCCACATCAAAGCCAACATCAATGTCACACCAGTATGCATACAGGAAAAATCGATCCACAGAGGACGCCATTTCCTCCGTGGTCCACACTACCCTCACCCACCTGGAGCAGAAGGGTTCCTACGTCCGTATGCTCTTTGTGGACTTCACATCTGCGTTCAACACCATGATTCCTCAGACCCTGATAAACAAACTCTCCTCACTTGGTCTGAGCTCTTCCCTCTGCAACTGGATCCTGGACTTCCTGACCAACAGGCCGCAGTCTGTGAGGATTCACAACATCTCCTCCCCCACCATTACCCTCAGCACTGGATCCCCTCAGGGCTGTGTGTTGAGCCCCCTCCTGTTCACATTGCTCACATATGACTGCTCGCCAATCCATCCAGGCTGTCATATGTAAAGTTTGCGGACGACACAGCAGTGGTTGGATGCATCACAAACAGTGATGAGTCCAGCTACAGGCAGGAGGTGGAACACCTGGAGGGTTGGTGCAGAGAGAACAACCTCTGAATTAACGTAAAGAAGACCAAGGAGATGATTGTGGCTCTACTTCCTAAGGAGGCTCAGTCGAGCTGGACTCGGGAGCTCAATCCTCACCTCCCTACAGATGTGTGGTGGAGAGCCTATTGTGCTCCAGTATCAACGTGTGGCATGGAAGCTGCTCTGCTGCAGACAGGAAAGCTCTGCAGAGGGTGGTGAAGGCTGCACAGAGGACTGTTGGAGTCAGCCTCCCCAGCAACACAGACATTGCTGCTATGTCTGACTTCCTAAATTTTTTATTTTGTATATTTTGTGTTTACCAATCTTATTATTTTATATTTCTTATATTTTGTTATATTCTTCTTATTTTTAGCTATTTTACAATTGCTCTCAGGGTGTAAACTGGACCGTGGGATTACAATTTCGTCCCACCGCATGTACCACATGTGATGTGATGAAAATAAAGAATCCTTGAATCCTTGAATAGGAGCCATTTGTAGTTTTGAGTTTGGGCATAGTTTGGGTCTCTTATTAAGTTTGAATGAAGCACAAAGTCCTGGGTGCCGGTCAATGGCAGCATGGAAAAATGGAATGGCAATATTGACCGATATGCGAATGATGGAACAAAACCAGTGGAGAACACAGAGCGTGTTATCACCTGGATTTTCCCGCACCCAGAAGCGACTAAAATAGTAAGGAAAAGGATAGTCGCTACTACAAAGTAAAAAAAAAAAACGTGTGACCTCCTCACACCCAAAATCACGCCGTCCATTCACCGTAACACCTAAATAGATTTCCCTCCACACCGCCCCAAGTGGTAGGGCAAAATATAGGTCAAAGTGGAAATTTGCATGCAAACCAAATACCGCCACCAAGCCAAACAGAATTATTCAAACTTAATAAGAGACCCAAACTATGCCCAAACACAAAACTACAAATGGCTCCTATACACCGGCCCCAATTGTGTAGACAACACAATTCAACAAACACCAAAACAAAAAAGGAGCCAAAAAAGTATTTAGCCCCAAAGAACTTCTTTCGCCTTCTTTTGTTTCAAATGGCTTCTTGAAGGAGGAAGATTTTGGATATGGGCCTTTGTAACTGGCCTGTCTTCGTCTTCACACAAATCCATTTATATCTGGATAAGTATTTGTAACTCTTCCTAGAATCCAGGAATTACGAGGAGCAGTGTGAGCCACAACGACAATGTCACAAACAGTAAAATTCCTTATCTTTCCTGGAAGAAAAAGGGATTTTTTGTCCCCTTTATTATGTTACCCTGATTCTAAAAATCTAAGGTTAGACTATATGCCTGATGAATTTAATCTCATTTGTACTGAAGACACCTTAGAGGTTTATTGTTGTTGACAAAATTTGTGAACAATTAGCATGAAAAAGAATAATCCTTAAGGTCACCTTCCAGTGAAAACATGTAATCATTTAGATCATCCTACAATTATTTATATTCTAAATCACAATTCTATCTTTCATGCCGGAGTTTTTAAATGTCTACCTGTTCAGACATTGTCCAGTTGTTGGATCACAGCTGTTAAGGACAGAAACAGGGTTTGCAGCCCTCCTCTCCAAAACCACAGTAACCAGGCAGGCAGTGGCTGCAGCTCATTCCCCCGACTCCAGACCTGCAGCGACACTGGTACCATTTTCCTAATCAACTCAGCTCACCCTTACGTGTGCATGAGTGGGTAGACTTAATGGGGGTGGAAAGGTGGCGATGGTAGCCGTGACGGCAGCGCTGGCACCTCCGACCCTCAGTGTCATGCCGGCAGTCGTTGCAGACGCCGCCGCTGATTGCAACCGAGGAGATCCACGCCCGCAGCAAGAAGTGACAGCTTTCTGCGTGACCGTGACACTAACACTCCTCTTTCACCCACCGTTGGTGTAACAGGGACGAAAAGGGAAACGGACTAGTCATGAATACAACTCTGAGAGGTGAGCTGAACTCAGAACTTTGAGAATACAATGGTTTCAAATTTTCAATCTAAGTCGATTACTTACTCTGGCATGGGTTTGGTTCACCACTGCTGCCAATCTCTTTCAAATTTTCCCATAGAGATATTCAGAGCTGGCCCAGATTGTCATCCATCTTGGGACTTCTTCCATCTAGCAAATTTTTTGAGGATGGATTTCATTCTTGGCAATCAGCAAACAGAAGGAGTAGTTGCAAACGCTTAAGTCCATTTTGGAGCAAGAGGAATGTTTACGTCATTTTATTGCTGGAAAATATGTCGTGACCCTTCTCCCTACAGGATCCAACAAAAGTCTAATTTTCCCAGTTGTCTACGTTAAAAGCGAAAGAGATGCCTTGGCTGTAATCTAGAGAAGCGGATTTTCCCGATAACTTCGTACTTCATAGTCCAATCTTAGTATTTGGGTAAAATAAGATCCAGTCGTTCAAAACTTCAACGCCTCCAGCAAGCAATTGTTTCTCAATATCTGATCCGCAGTATTGTTAATGGAGTGTGTTTGGGTAATAAGACAGAAGGAGCCAGAATTTTGGACAAAAGTAAATCTACTTAGGCGATAGTTTTACAAGCTTGGGTCCTAAAGCCTTTTATCGAATGTTTGGTTTTAGAATCCCTTTTACTTCCAGATTTAACATTCTTCAAAAAATAATGTCATTGCAGCAGCATACTTTTTTTCTGTCTTAGCTTGACACAAATGCAAGATAAAAAAGTTACTTTGTCACTGTCCTGTTTTTTGGATTCACTACTTTTATATGGTAAGCAGTACTCAGCATGCCCATGGCAGAGGCATGTCCCTTTGGCCAGGAATGTGTAGATAGCATACAGTGCTGAGGGTGGGCTTTAAGATGTGGCAGTGCAGTTTGTTCTTTCTGCAGAGGAGTTCAGAAAGGGAGAACAAGCCTGAGCTTCTCTTATTAAGTTTGACGTGGAGATTTGTGATGGTTGGGGCGAACAAGGGTCTCTGGACTGTAGTGGTCAACAGGTTCAGCCCCTGGATCCAGAGTACATACAATAACCTAGTAGAAAGGAAAGGAGAGAGGTGAATTGCATTCGTTGGGTCTTCTGGAAATGGTTTGAATCTTCGTGCCAATTTCTTTAGCTCCCCTCCCCTAAAAGGTTGAGAACTAGAATAACGGGATGTGCACAGTGAGCCCAGCTGACTAAGGTCGTCATCCAAATTAAATTCCAGTCTGCAATTGTGAGCAATACCCTGAGAGCCTCCCAAGTCTTTCCAAAATCAGCTGACCGCTCAATGACCATGGCAGCAGGCCTTGGGAACCTAAACACCAAAACAGCACGAGAGAGACAGAACTTTGTCTCCAGGTCCAAACAGATTTTGTACAGCTCCTCCTGACGCCCACCAGGTATCTGGATGTAAAAATGGGTCATCTGTCATTGGAGCAGGAGGATGGAGACCCTCTTGGCATGGGTGGGGGATCTCAACAGCATGGGGGCACAAACCTTGGTGGAAATTGTCACTGACAAAGCGGTCAGACCGGGTTCGAAGTGCCCAGATTCCAGATGGCCGGACTGCAGGCTTGGTTCTCACATCTAGAAGCTGTAACGAGGAGGTTTGTAAAATAACAACATGACTGCAATTTTTTGCAGAAAGCTGTTTGCACCAACTTTGCTTTTACACATATGCAACCTCTGGGATCTTACTGGGGATTTTATGTGACACAGACCAACAAAAAGTGGAGGAAAAATATACAAAAACCAGGGAAAAAAGAGGATAGTCAACATGTTTTGATAAGGTTTTTGAACATGTGTGTTCTGCACCCTTTATACTGATGTCCTTAAATAAAACCCAGTCCAATAAGTGCAAAATGTGAAGGGGAGAATGATGGTAAGCCCTAATGATGTCTTGCTTGCAATGTTCCACAAGCGATGAACAAAGCCAACACGTGCAGGAACGTGTTCAGTGAAACGTGATTGTAGGAGCATCCATCCATTCATTGTCCGTATGGTATAATCTTCGCTTGTCCTTACTGAATTGCAGGGTTCTAGTAAATGTCTCTTGGGCTTAATGGGTGAAAGGCGGAATACTAGATAGATAGATCTTCTTACCCAAGACTCAATTAATCTAGCAGGACTCTGGGATGAACCTGGAGTGTCCAGAGAGAACCTATGCATGCAGAGGATGAACTTGCAAACGATATGCTGAAGACAACAGGCCTTGATTTGAACCAAATACCTTCTAGCAGTGAGTAAACAGTGCTGTGGTTGCAGGATTACAATTACAATTTTCTTGAGCAATCACAGAGAACCTGCACTGATACATCACTAAACTACGAGACTGAACTAAATTTCAAAACAATCTGAAAGAAAATGTGCTCGTATGAAGATAAGCCTCCAGCGGGACACCAACCAAGATAAGAGTCACAACAGCATGTTTAAAGTCACTTGCAGACGTGGTGTCTAAGAACAAAATGGCCTCACTTACAGTGGGAAAAATGGTCACATTTACAGTGGGAAAACAACTGATAGTCACCAAAGGCTGCTCCCAGCCTCTCCTTTAATTTTAGTCTTTGTGACAAACACTGGTGGAGATATATATATATATATATATATATATATATATATATATATATATATATATATATATATATATATATATATAGTTTATTTATTTATTTATTAATCCAGTTCTTTTATTCTCTGATTAGCATCAAGGACTTCTCGGATGACACTAAATGGAAATAAACCAGATGTATCAGAATTGTAATTTTTGTTGTTGTTGTTGTTGTTGTTGGTGGTTTTTTAATCATTTTTTTTCTGCTGAGTTAGAGGGATAAAAAAAACAGCATCAACACAACCAGTTGTCTCCTCACCTGCCCCGCTGCTCCAGATTAAAACGATTCATCCTAACACCAGCAACATGCGTTCTCCTCCTCGGCCCAGCACTTTAAACACCCTCATCCTCACTAACTCCTGCTGAGGCTAAAACTCACAGGCTTTCCCGCTCAAAAAATAATAATATCCAGATTCAATGC
>JAVLVB010000211.1:5013410-5025195 GCA_032876305.1 Orestias chungarensis | reverse complement strand
CCCCCCCACAAACACACACACACATTTCTAATATAAACCAGCATCACAGAGCACACCACCAAAACGTGTTGGCTTTATCACCAGAGGCCTCATGATGAGACTTAGAAACGTGTTTATTTGCTTCTTCTTAATTGTTTTGCAGCTCCAGTACCCCCAAGTTAAAAGCATCTTTGAAGTGAAGCATGGAGAAACCCGAGCAGGCTTGCAGAAATGTTTCTATTTTGGGCAGCTTGATACATTGCATCGCGGCACCTAAAGAATCTGGCAGCTTTTGGTTTCATCTTTCTTTTTCTTACACAGACAAATCTGGAAGAATATGTGCATTATCAGATCAGATTCATGGGCTAAAGGGAGCTTAGAGAATTTAAATTGAAACATGGATTTGTGATAAACCTGCTTTTAGACCCGCCTCCCTTAATTTCTCCAAATAAAGATAAAAAAGAAACACAATTACAAATGACTGACAAAACAAACAACAATATTTAAATGTTACTAATTGAGACAATATTTTAGAAGAATTAGATTTTTCTCATTGCTCTAATCTTGCTTTCTACTTTTGCCTCCAATTTTCTTTTCTGGTGAACAGTATAATTTTATATATTTACACCCTTAAATTAAAATCTTTCAGGAAAAACTCCAAACAATTAATCATAATTTATCTTCACACATCCATCATGTTCTCTTTTTATCACATGTTCTAAAACATGTGAGCTGATGCTCGTTATTTTTAGCAACATACCAACGTGTATCTGGTCTGGTTTAAGATGATTTAGAGTTAGTTTTTGGCTCAGTCCGACATGCGGAAATGATATTTCCACGTTTTTTACAGTTGACCTGTGTGGATTTGTGTGTTTAAGAAAAAGCTAATGGGTAAACTTTAAACCAAATTGCCCATGTGAGTCTGGGAAGCTCAGAAGGAATTTTGCTCTGCTGTAGTCTGTTTTCTGATTCCTGAAAAGGTTTTCAAATGAAATGTTTATTTTAACTTAATGCTGAAGTAAAAGGTTAGTTTAATGCGAATTTTTAAAAGCAGCAAGTAAAGAAATGTGGGCGAGTAAATTACGTTGAGCCCATCTAAGCTTTATAATGCAGAACAGGTTAAGTCCTACATGGACAAGGCTGCAGTTAGGGATATTTGTGTGTCATATATGTCATAAACAGGAACACAGAGCCAGCTGCAACCAATAAAGTGTTTGTTTAAGAAAGTGATACTTTTTATAAGATTGAAAAGAAATTTCAAAACATGTGAGGCTTTAGCCAGACATTTTCTCCTTAAGTCAAACACGCATAAAACAGTGCAGTTTAATGCAACAATTAAGGGTGTTTGCAAAAGCAGGACGCCTATTAAATCCTCACTCGCACTGCCATACCAAGTGGGTTTTTGCGCGAGGAACTGCATCCCCATGGCAACGATTAGTAACTTTACCGTTGCTGTGTTGAAATTAACCGAGATTTGTTGCTTCAACGCGAAGCTTGCCATTAATTTAACCTGTAAACAAGATAACAGCAGTGGCCCTGCATTTTATTTAACATTTTTTTTATTTAAATTAATTTTATTTTAAGCCATTTCGTTACAGCATTTTTTTTTAAGCAAACTTTTTTTTAGCCGTTCAGTTTGCGCGTGTTAGCTTGAAACAAGGCGGTATTGCCTTTAAATGACCTTTTAAAATGGAAAAGAATCCTCCAATGATCCCCAGAAAACCTCCGGGAGAGAAACCTGCTTCTGTCAGGCACAGAGTTAAACTCCTGTCAAGCAACGGGAAGGAAATCTGCTCCTCTCTGCTTTGTAAAGAGGAAGCTTCTTCCCAGCAGAGCTTGAAGGCTTTCTCAGGGCTGAAAGGCGTTGTCAACTCTTCAGAGGGTGAGCTTAAAACCCCACAAACTGAAAGTCTGATTTAAATGTTGAAATGTGTTTTTTTCCCCCAGACATCTCTAATTTAATTAAAAAGAATTAATGGGCAAACACATTTAATTTTGGGTCTTATCTGAGCATGTACTTCCACATATTTCACTGTCAAATATGAGACTGTCCTCCAACAAACCTTTGAGGCCTTTACAGAACAACTGGATTTGTGTATATATTCAAATACACACGGGTTTACTTAGTAAATAAATGATTTCTGAAGTCAATTGGTTACATTGGGAAGCACAGTGGCGCAGTGGGTAGCAAGAAGGCTCTGGGTTCAATTCCACCTTGGGTCTTTCTGCAACGAGTTTGCATGTTTTCCCTGTTGCATGCGTGGGTTCTCTCCGGGTACTCTGGCTTCCTCCCACAGTCCAAAAACATGACTGTTAGGCTGAATGGGAACTCTAAATAGTCCTTAGGTGTGAGTGTGTGTATGAGTGGTTGTTGGTCCTGTATGTCTCTGTGTTGCCCTGCGATGGACTGGCGACCTGTCCAGGGTGTACCCCTGCCTCTCGCCCGTTGTAAGCTGGAGATAGGCACCAGCAGACCCACCCCACCCCAATAGGGACAAGGGTGTACAGGAAATGGATGGATGGAAATGGTTACATTGAATTCATTTATGGGTATGAAAGACTATAGTTAGTCGCTTTGGATAAAAATGTTTGCAAGGTCAAATAAAATGATCCATTAAAGTTTGTGTCTGTAAAATGATTAAATGTAATAACAATAATAATTTAATGTAATATATGTTTAAAAAAAAATCCTTTCCGTGCTATGTGTCTTACTTGCAGCTGTCAAGACTCCATGGGAACAGTGTGTGGGCAACAATGGTCAGGAAGCTTCAAATCTGTCGGGAGCTTCGTATTTTGCCATTGGAGGTGATACGCCCAAGATTTCCTTTAAAACTCAACCTGGCCACGCTCCTCGCCAGTTAGTGGAGGAGAGGTACGATATTTTTTATTTGAATTTTATTTTTTGCTGTATATTTTATACAGAATGGTTTTGTCCAAACATTATTAAACTATTTTAATTTTTATTTTCTTTTAACAGACTTCGTAGAGAATACTTGGTTTTAGATTTGGAGCAACTGCTGGCAGATAAAGGTATAGAGTCTAACAGCTGGATGCCAAGACAAGTGAACAATACTCATCCTGTGGCATCCCCTTTCCTTCCACTTGAGGTAAATCTACAGTCTTGCTGCAGCAATACTTTTATGGCTACAATCCCAAACGTATGTATCGCATCCTATGAAGCGTGTTCATTATATTTGATGATTAATTTGTTTTATGAGATATTTGACAATGAGGATTTTGACCGCCGCACACCAGAAGATTGGCTTGCTCTGGGAAAAGCCGAAGTAGTGCCAAGTCAAAAACCCATTCCTGCAAAAGCCTTGCTGCTCAAAGGTGATGAAATTCTTTTGGGCAAAATGTTATTTCTCTACAATAGAAACTTACTTTTTTTATTCACAATTCTTGTCTTCTTCCTTATTCCAAGATGATCCGGAAAGTCCTTACCCTGAGTACAGCTGGCATTTAGTTGGGGTTCTTGACTACTGTAAGGAAAAATGTCAGTACTTAGTGCAGAAGGTGCTCCAAGACAGCAATCCGACTGATGAAGAAGGAAAACCTGTTAAAAAAAGAGGACACAAGAAAAGTAAATCCTTTGTTGTGTTTGTCTTCTTGTAACAGTTCTTTATTGTTAAAAGCAGATATTTACATAAACAGTAAACAGTTTTTCCCCCAAACACTGTACTCAAAGAAATTTGTGACAATTTCTGAAAAGGTGAGTGATTGTAAGTCGGCCTATGAACCAGCCTCGAAACCACATCCAACAGGAAAAATGGATCAGGGTTTCTTCAAACTATTGCCTACAGTAACTGACCTAAAAAAGAAATGTGTAGTTCCATTAAATGTTGGAGAGTGTTGGAAACATTTATTTATTTTAAATCTAAACGTCTTTTACTAGCTGCATGTTTTAATAAATCAACGCTTTTACAGACGTGACCCTTTTACGTGGAGGCTCAGAGCACTGGGTCCCGAGGATCAGACTGCTGTTCAAAGCTGAAGATCCTCGACTGTTTGTGGAACGGGTCGAGTCTGCTCTACGTTTGAGGGAGAAAGCAGAGATTCAACTCCTGTACAGCACGTCTGTGGACTGCATGCCCATCTGGGAGGGAAATCCTTCCGTTGGCGACGACAGTCTGCGGCTCATCAAGTCATCCGTCCAGTCAGCTTGTGGTTTTAACCCGACAGTGTGAGTAATGTCATTTTCACTTAGTCCTTTCGTTGTTCATTTGTGTTGTTTTTTTCTTTTGGATCAATCAGAAGTAGAATGTAAAAAAAGGGTAATAGAAGGAAATGGTTTATGTGCAGATTTGAAAGATGTATAAAAGACTTGGAGAAGCAGGCCAAGCTGGAATATGATCGCGTTATGAACCGCATGGTATTTAGCAAAATTGTGGAAAGCCACGCGGAGGAGTTCTCAGATGTCTCTTTGCCTCAAAGAGACACGGAGCGAGTACCACAAAATGGTGAACATGTACCTTTTTTGTTGAACTTAAATAAACATGTAGCATCCACCAACACACTCAAGATCTAAACGCCGACCTCTTCTATCCACACAGGATGTGTTTCAGTCCCTTTCTTCGACTATGAAAAGAAACACGCAGAATTTGCCCTGCACTCTCTGTTAAGCCTGCCGGAGGTGATCGCCGTGATACCTCACATTTTGTCTGAGTGCCACAAAGTAGCAAACATGAGGCTGTTCAACGTGGCGTTGGTCAAACCGCATCGGGTAGACGAATTTAAACGCATCCAGTCACAAGTTCACAATGAGGTATTTAACACAGGGAACAAATACCGAGATGTCTTTTTCTCTGCGAGTCTACACTTAATAATTATAAAAAAACTACGAAGACTGATTCAAATAAATAAAGCATCATTACAGCAGTGATAAAAAAATATGCTCTGTTTAATTTCAACTCCACAAAATCTCACACTACATATTCCACACTGTAATCACATTTAATTATATAAATGGTATGAATAACACATTAATCTAGTTGTGGCTACATAAATTCCTAAATAATTTGTAATTATTAATTCAGAGCTTTAAAGTGAAAGGAACTATTACTATACTTTAAGCACATTTGGAATAAAGGAGATTTCACCATTTGTAGATGATTTTTTTATAACTCATACTTTCAAGAGCCGTGAAAACAGAAGTTACGTATAAATAATTAAGAAGTGCCCTTACACACCTACACTTTCGATTTCAAATTCTAAAAGACTTCTACTGTGGCTTTCAAAATACAAGAAAGATTAAATCTTCCTTTTTTGACGTTTCCCTCATGTAAAAAAAAAAGAAGAACCATCCAGACCCTTTCTTTCTTTTGTCCAGGTAATGCAGTATCTCCAGGAGACGTGGGTCAACTCAGTCAGCCACAGTGTACGCTCTGCTATGAATTTCCTTACCAAGGGTTGCACTGATAACGAGTCTCGCATTATCAACATATTCAGACTGATGAAACTGACGGTGTTCAGAATGACGAGCTCGTTGCGCAGCCTTGTGCTGGACTCAATGACGATCCTGAGCGAGTTTATTCTAGAAAATTGTCACGATGTGCTGGCGTGTCCCCAGGACCTGGTCTGGGGAAGTGACCTGATGAATAGCCCCTACAGGTAAGACAAACCACAGATCTGCTGATGTTCGTTTTAGTGGGGAGAATTAATTACCTGATTAAACATGATCTTTAAGGAGCACTTATGTTGATATTCAGTTCTTTGTGAGTCATTTTTCTACATCTATCTTGATTAAGGCCAAAGAAAAATCCCCTCTTCCTTGTGGATCTGGTTCTGGACCAAAGCGGGGTTCATTACAGCACTCCATTTGAAGATTTAGAGACATTTGTGGCAAAACTGTTCAAATCGGCCATATTGGTCACAAACAAAGTCCCGCAGCTTTATAAGGTAAACGTAGACATTTAAGGTGCATTCACTTTTCCAAATCACATAAAGGTATGATAATGTCAAAGATTTAGTCATTTGCTTTTTGTTTGCATCAGTTTGTAATGAACAGCTTGGTAACCATGGGCAGTTTGTTGGTTGAGCCAATGGCTTTCTATGACAAAGAAGTAGCAGAGCTGGAGGAAAAGGTCCGTAAAGTTCTGAATAAAGCATTCATACCTCTCAGAGCCTACGCTGCTGAATATGAGAGACACTTGGACCTACACAATTTGGACATTGACACCTTCAGGTAAGTTCAATTCCTGGCATGCCGCCAGACTCTGCTGCCACTAATGGGTCAAAGTTATTAGACCCTTGGAGTTAGTTTCGTAAGCAACATTAAATCTGTTTTTGCAAGCTTGATTGAACAAGTACAAAGCTGGGAATCGTATAGTCTCATGTACTAAGTGTGTCGGTGACGGGACAAGGCTTTAACATGGACTTTAAAATAAAACTTACAGCTACCCTCCAAAATCAGATGAACTCATCCCAAAATTGATTTTACCTTCAGATTAAAAGCTTTGATAATTATTGCATTACTTAATTGCAACAACAGGTTTTTAGTGCTGATAGATTTAAACTAGTGATAAAAAAGGATAATCATTTAAAAAAAAGTGTAGAATACTAAAAAGTGATATCCCATACTAAATCAATCAGGAAAAATTTGCCTTCTGCTGAACATTAAAAGAAGAAAGTAGCCTTTTAAATGATGGTTGAATATTTTATAGAGTAGATTATTGCAAAAGTGGAATCAAAAGAAACTAAACGAGTCTGATGGTGTCTGATTATTTCTGCTTGAGCTCTTCATGCCATTATTGTTATTTTCTCTGAATGATAAGTTTCCTGTAATGCCGCAGGTCTCAGAATGCAGAGCAGAGTCCTCAGGAGGTGAAGAGAGATGTCGAACATCACCTTGTAGAAATGGAAAAGCTTGAAAGCTCCCTGCCGTCTTCCGTTGTTATCGGTCCGTTTTTTGTCCGCGTGGAGACCCTGCGACAGTCACTAATTAAAAAGCGAAAGTCTTTGGCCAACGCACTCCTAGAAAATCTTGCTCTGATACTGCGCCGGCAAATTGAGAGTGTAAGTCATTAGTTCGGTTGCTAAGCAGTCCCATCCTTTGTGCTATTTACGTATTGCTGTAGTGTATTAATACTGTACTTAATGGCTGATTATTTCTGCATCTAGGCAAGCGAAAAGTGTAACATTATCAGCAGAATGCTACGGGAGAAACCCAACAGCATCGAGGAACTGACTGAAAAGAGGGAATGGATGAAGCAAATCCCAGAGCAACTTAAGAGTTACAAGGTATAAAAAACAAACAGACAATCAAGTGGATATTACATCATATTATGTATAATAACTGAAGATTTTAATAAAGTATATTTGGAACCTGTCAACAACAGGAAGCTCTTGCCAGAATCCTATTGGACTTTGAGGTGTTGGAAGAATTTAACTACGTTTGTTCAAATGAGGATGTCAACAAAAAGTAAGTATATTTATGTCCAAAATAATGTACAAAAACCCTTTTTAAACATTCCATTTACCATTTTAGTATTTTTGTTGGTCTGAATAAATATGAGAAAAAGAAAAAGAGTAAGGTAAAATGATATGAGAGTTTATTATTGTTTTAATGTTAGCTGTTATCCATCCATCTATCCATCCATTCATCCATCCAACATTCAACCTTTAAAATAGAGGGAAAATCAGGCATCGTCATCCTTCTTAATATTTAGTTTCAGGTCCAAATTTGCTGTATTTGGTAAATTAATTATCTAATCTATGAATAATCTTGCATTGTAATCTTAATTTGCCATCTATTTTGTCGTTGTGATTTTACCTTGTGACTGCTCACTTTAATTACATTTAAATGCACTTTTTCGGTCTCATTCAGGAGATCTCTCACTTTGCAATGGATTGGACTTAATTTGGTGTTATCATTCAGTATTCCAGTTTATCGTCTGAGATGAAACTGTGGAGTTACAGGTGCTGTTGCGGTGGCTCATTTGTGCAGATGGATCGCTATTTGGTGGCCACATAGGATAATCTCTCAGATGGTTACAGTCGATCTCCAGCATGAAGAGGACGAGAAGCGATTTCACAAAATCCAACTTGCAGACCAAAACAAACTTGAGGAGCAACTTGACTCTCTACAGGTCCTCTCTTTTCATACATGTAACATAACGTATAATAAATATACCTAATAATATAATGTAATATATTGGGTCATTATAAAGAAGGCATTGTTACTTAAGATGTTGCTAACACTTCCTCCCAATTTAATGTGTCCTGTAAAAGTATTGCTACTCCTTAAACCTTTTTTTCCTCCAGTTAAACCACGTTTACTGCAGTTACAGCTGCAGGTCTGTGTGGGTTATTTCTCTAATAGCTCTGCGTATCTACAGTATTTCACAGTTGCCCCTTCTGCTTAGCAGAACAAATCAAGGATTCAAGGTTTCAAGGAATTTTGTTTATCGTCACATCACGTCTCTTTGACCTGTCTGGTGTGTTCTTTGGTGTTCCTTATTCAGTTTAATCATTATTTCTCAATCATTGTAAACAAGCGCTTAGGTTTTTACAGAACTGTGCTTATACTAAAATTAACTTAATTTAAATTGTGCATCTTTTTACCTTATAATCAGCAATCCTGTACTATGCATGTGTTAAAGCTGTTTTACCTAATTGTAAACTCTCTTGTCTTGGGTCTGATTTCATATTTAACAGAATATTATTGCTGAGTTTGGGGGGTATTCCGACATCGATCTTGCCCATGAGCTTGCCAACAAGGCAAAGCGTATAGGAGTGCAACTGAAGCAGTGCCAAAGTTTGGCGCAAACCTACAACACCAGAGAGCGGCTGCTAGGTTTGCCTGTCTCGAATGTGGGTGCTTTAGAATGGTTTAGCCAGACCTCAATTTAGATGAATTACTCAAGACTTGACAGGGGCCTTTTCTGAACTACAAATTATAAATGTTTATTACAGTTTGATCGCCTGCAGAAACTGGTGAAGGAATTTAAGCCTTTTAAAGATCTCTGGACGACCACCTCTGACTGGCTGCGTTGGAACGAAAGCTGGCTCAGTGACCCACTGTCTTCAATCGACCCTGAGCAGCTTGAGCGTATTGTCACTGCATCCCACAAAACTCTGAGCAGTTTTATTGAACATTTCAAGGGCAATCCTGGTTGGTAACTGATTTATTAGGTTAATCTGCCAAAAGGAAGAAAAAAAAACAGTTATTGTTAACTTAACATTACTTTGTGTGCTCTTGGATGCATTTTATCAGAAGTCCAGATTATGGCGACTGTAATGCTTGGTAGGATAGAGGAGTTCCAGCCGTTGTCCCTTCTGATTCAGTGCCTAAGAAACCCGGGTATGAAAAGCTACCACTGGGAAATGATTTCAGAACACATAAACGTAACAGTCAGACCAAAAGCAAACATGAATCTCTCTCGCTACATGGAGCTTGGCCTTCAGATCCACCTGGATGAAATAGCTCACGTGGCCAAGACTGCTGGGAAAGAATACAGCATCGAGCAGGTGATCCATAAATTTGTTTATTGTATAATGGGAACTTGTTCTCAACTTTGCCCATTTGTATTCGTATGGAATTGAAATTTTTTATTTATTTTTTACTGACATTGTGCCTCTTTCTCCACCTTCTGACCTAGGCTCTGGAAAAGATGGAACAAGAGTGGGCGACAGTTGTCTTCGATTCGCTTTTCTACAACGACAAAGAGTCGTGCGTCCTGAAAGTCCCTGACGAAATATTCCAGTTGTTGGATGACCACATTGTGAAAACTCAGAAGCTGTCCTTCTCCCCGGTCAAAAAAATGTTTGAGGGGCGCCTCAACACCTGGGAGAAAAAGCTCAGGCTAACTCAAGTATGTTTAGTCGCATGTTGTCATTCAACCATTGGTTATCTAGGTGGTGTCCAGAAAACGGTGTGGGTTACATAGATAATTGGAAAACCTTTTGGGGAAAACCTGGTCTGATCCGGAGAGACGGCATCCATCCCACTTTGGACAGAGTCGCTCTTCTTTCTAGAAATATGGCCAAATTTATTAACTCCTCAAATTGCTGACAAAACAGGGTCCAGACCAGGAAACCGAGTCATAGTTTAGAACTCCTCTCTGCGGCTTCTCTACAGTTACCTACCTAACATCCCATTGAGACGGTGTCTTGCCCACGGCCAAACCCATATAGATTAAAGATCAATCTAAAAAGAGCTAATCCTGAAAATCTCATAAAGATTAAAAAAACTCAGATGAAACAAAAATGTGTGGCTATTAAGTGTGGCTTATTGAACATCAGATTTCTATCTTCAAAGTCCTTATTAGTTAATGATTTAATTCTTGATTTATCAAATTGATTTGCTTTGTCTCACAGAAACCTGGCTGCAGCATGAGGATTATGTTAGTATCAACGAATCAACTCCCTCTAATTATTCAAACTTTCACATTCCTCGAAGTACTGGAAGAGGTGGAGGAATAGGAAGCATTTTTCAATCAGATTTATTAATTAATCCCAGGCCAACTAATAGTTATACTTATTTTGAACATTTAACCCTCAGCCTTCCTCACCAAACCTCTAAAAGAATTAAACCACTTCTGTTTGTTATTTTGGTATCGTCCGCCAGGTCCTTACTCTGAATTTATTGATCAGATCTCAGATTTTTTATCTGAAATAGTGTTAAACACTGATAAAATCATTATAGTGGGAGTTTTAACATTCATGTTGACACCAAAAATGACAGTCTAAATGTAGCCTTTACTGCCATTTTAGACTCAATAGGCTTCACTCAAAATATCCAAACACCAACTCACTCTCTTGCTCACATTTTAGACCTTGTGCTGACTTATGGCATTGAGTGTGAAAAAGTTATAGTTCTGCCTCATAACCCTCTCCTTTCTGACCATTTTTTGATAACTTTTGAGTTCTCTTTCACTGAGTACTTAAAATCTGAAAGAAAATGTCTTTATAGTAGGTGTCTATCGGACAATGCTGTTACAGCCTTCAAAGAATCCATTCCACCTCTAATTTCTTCAGTATTTCAGAGAAACGCAGTGGAGGGCAATAAATTAATTTCATGCCCTACACAGATTGATGGTGTTGTTCATAGTATTACGTCCTCATTGCGTACAACATTAGACAACGTAGCCCCCATTAAAAGGAAAGTGATTACTCATAGGAGGTTGGCCCCTTGGTTTAATTCAGAACTTCGTACCTTGAAGGGAAAAACCAGGAAATTGGAGAAGAAATGGCTGTTTTTGCTTTTAGAGGAGTCCTATTTATCCTGGAAAAACAGCGTGCTTCTGTATAAAAGGACCCTGCGGACCCTTACTTTACTAATAGAGGAGAATAAGAACAATCCTAGGTTTCTTTTTAATACAGTTGCTAAACTTACGAGAAATGAAAACTCTGTTATATTACATTCCTCCAAGTCTTATCTGTAATGGCTTTATGGAATTCTTTATTGATAGAATTTAATCTATTTAAACTAAAATTGATGGCATCCTACCAAACATAACTACTACCTCAGTAACAAATGAGGTACTGAATATGACTCTGGAGCCTGATCTCTGTTTGAAGTGTTTTGTTTCAGTTGAGCCTTCAACTTGTATGTTGGATCCAACCCCGACAAAATTGTTTAAAGAAGTATTTCATATTATTATTAAACCCATTTTGGAAATGATTAATTTGTCATTAGTGAATGGTTATGTACCAGAGGCTCTTAAGGTAGCTGTAATAAAACCCCTACTTAAGAAACCTTCTCTTGATCAAGAAGACTTAATAAATTACAGACCCATATCTAATCTTCCTTTTTTATCTAAAATCCTTGAAAAAATTGTTGCTAATCAACTGAGAGAGCATTTGA
>JAVLVB010000211.1:4982002-5010858 GCA_032876305.1 Orestias chungarensis | reverse complement strand
GGGGGGGGGGGGGGGGGGGACTCGACAAATGTTGTCATTAATGTAAGGTTTCTTATCTGTGTTTTGTGTTCCAGCTCGGGTGCTTGGGCTTGCTTGGATGACATTGTTCGCGTTGATGTGGAGGTTCTCTCGGTTTTAGCACAACAGATCTCCATATTACAAAAGGCCCAGCAGAGACAGGCAAACACTGGAGTCACTTAGAATTTAGAATCCTATTTATTTGTAAAACATGTCCTGCATATTAGAGATGCACCAATCACATTTCATTGGCCAATACCAACTTCCTTTGTTCTTTCACGTCTGAGAAGCTGATTCAGATTCTAATCTTCATATTAGCAAATGTAACACATAAATGACTAAAATAAATGCTGCAGGTGGCAACTTTCAATGAAAGAGAAAATCTAGGAAAAAAACACAATTATCCTCTTTGAATTCAATCTATAGCTGATTTGGGTTTTTATTTTAAACTGCTAGTTGAAATTCTTGGGTTTGATTTTTAAGGTAATAATAAGGAAAACAATCCAACATTTGACCTGCTGATCAACCGCAATGACAGTTTTTTTTGAGTGATTGGTTTATCTATGTTTGCTTTATGATTGATTAGGGATGTTTTTTATGTTTGACTAAACAAAGATAAAATTGTGACTGTTTGTTTTTATTCATTTATTTATTTATTTTAGGGCGATCATTTTGTATTGGCGGGAGTGGAGATCCCTTTAGTCCCTTCTTGTGCGGTATTCTTCACAATGAATTCCGATCATCCCGCTTGCTCTGAAATGCCAGCCAATCTAAAGGTATGATTTAAAATCGAGAAACCATTATTTATCAAAGTTTAATTTTGAAACGAGCTACTCTTTCAGATTTCATATCACATACGTCCAAAAGTGAAATGGTTTGACTAACGAAAATCCTTGAATAAAATCCTGAATCTAGAGGATGAGTAGTTTGGATTCATGAAATGACGTGTGTTTCCTGCAGGCCTTGTTCCGCCCGGTATCCATCATGATCCCTGAATCTACTGTGATTGCTGAGATCTCCTTGTATTCGTCCGGCTTTATTAACTCTAAAGCCCTCTCCCAGAAGATTGTTGCATTTTTCAGGCTTTGCTCTGATCAGGTGCGCTCTCGGGTATGAATTTTAAAGATAATGGATCTTATATCCTTTTCCATTTTCTACATTTGTTTTGGATCATCTTTTAGGAGACTCTTTTGGTTTTATTTGCAGGTTCAATATGATTTTGGCATAAGAGATGTAAAGAGTGTAATCTCCATGGCTAGAACCCTGAGAAGGGACAACCCCAACATGAATGAAGTATAATGTTTTTTGTGTGGATCTAATTTACTGTGTATAAAAACAAATACAAACGAAATCGTTACCTTCCTTAATATGTTTTTCCCAGGAGTCCATCTGTCTTCAAGCTCTTTATGATGTAAGCATGCCGCAGTTTTCCCAGGACTACCTGGAACCCGTCAGGGCCATTCTTACAGATCTTTTTCATGAAGCAAAAGAAGTGCCCATTAGTTGTGACATTGTGGAACAGGCCCTGCTTGATATCTGCAAAAGGAGAAACCTCAAAGATGTCGATGGTTTGTTTCTCGTTTGACAGGATTATCCTTCTTTTTTTTGAGTGAGTCTATAACAGGGCTGTGGTCGTTTCAGGCTATATAAAGAAGTGCATTCAGCTGTATCAGAGCACTGTGGTGAGAAATGGTCTAATGCTGGTGGGACTTCCTGGATCTGGCAAAACAAAGGTTTGGTACCTTCAAAACTATTCGTATTTAGGGATGTTTTAGGGCTGCTTTTCTTCCACCCCTGGTTTTTCAAAGGCTAGGTTTTAAGAGAAGTCCTGCTAGATACAAAAGGGAACATAATAGTTACCTAAATTACTCAAACAAAGAGTTTTACTGCTAGGAGCTGATGGCCACAACAAGGTGGAATGATTGTTCTTATAGGAAGTATTTTGAGTTGAAACCACTTGTATTGTTGGTTATTTTATAAGTTTGAGTAGTTTATTGTAAATACTTTTTTAAAACATACTTTACCTGTAAATCAAATAGTCATTGTGGGTTGAATAATTATTATTGTGCTAATGAAGATAAGCACAATATCTGAATCTAATTTTCATTCAACCTTTTATTTAGTGTTACGAGGTACTGGGTTCTGCATTAACAGCCCTGGAGGGCAGGACTTCTGCAACGGGGGATGTTTATCAAGCAGTCCAGATGTATGTCCTGAACCCCAAATCAATCACGGTGCCTCAGCTCTATGGAAGCTACGACTCCTACAACCATCACTGGTAACAAAACATTCATTTGAACACGATATGAGGCTGCAAATAAAATGGAGAACCAAACTTTGACTATGTTTGAATCCATGTAGGAAGGATGGGATCCTTCCAGCTCTTCTTCGTAAAGGAGCGGCATCTCTGGATAAAAAGAAACTGTGGTACATATTGGATGGACCTCTGGATCCTGTGTGGATGGATGGCTTGAACAATGTTCTGGACGACAACAAAAAACTGTGCCTTAGCTCTGGGGAAGTTATAAATCTCACTGATGTAAGGATATGCCTTTGCTTTCTCTCTGAAGTTCGGATTTTGTCTCCCATAAACTTGTCACATGTTTTTCACCCTTTAGGAAATGACCGTAATGTTTGAGGTGCAGGATCTGGCAGGAGCATCTCCAGCCGTAGTGTCTCGCTGTGGGCTGGTCTACTTTGAGCCCAGTATGCTAGGCCTCTCCTCCCTCACAGAGTGCTGGCTGAAGCAGGTTCCTGAGGCTTTAAGGCCGTACACAGAGCAGATAGACTCATTGTTTTCCAGATTCCTGCAGGTGAGAGAGGTGTCTGTATTAGTTAGACCAGGACAGGAGGTAGTATCAACACTACTAAAGTACAACACTTGATTACAGCCAAAGTAATGCTATTTACTTTTTTTTTCGTTTTTGCAATACGTTGTACAGGACTCAATTGCATTTGTGCGCTCATCAGTAACAGAGGTCATCCCGTCTCTTGACTGCAGCCTTGCCTGTAGTCTTATGAAACTGATGGATTGCTTTTTTTGTCCCTACAACATTAAAGAGGTTTGTCCTCAACCTTATTTAAAGATAGAAAACCACAGAAAACTGTTTTCCTGTCTCATATTGTAACCACAAACTTGTATGTATTGGGATTTAATTATCTTGAAGTTGAAGGAAAATTACTCCTGGTTGACGAAATGCACATCAGTATTGGTAGAACACACCCCTCCCCACTTAAGTCTCTTGTACAAGGCTGTTAGAGACAAACGGTAAACATTTAAAGCTATAACTGTGATGAAAAGTTATTCTTGGATGAACATTTTTTGCTATTTGTATGTCAAATATTTTTAAAACAATTTAGCATAATCTTGCACTCTTTTTTTTATTATTGGTATGCCTCATAAAATCCTAATAAAATACAATAAAGTCTGAGGATGTAACATAAAAAAAAATTTAAAAAGGCGAATTGGTATTAATACTTCTGCAAGACACTAAATTAAGTTGCTAATGGTCAGTTGTTAGTTTCTACTTATTACAGCAATTTACATGAACAATAGCAGGATGTAGGAAATCATTGAAATCTAGTTCCAGTAATAGTTTTCTGTTATTTTGCCTTAATAATGATTGTTCATCATGTGATCTATGCTCTATTTTCTGTTATGTTTACTCTATTTTATGGCAATTAGCCACAGGATCCAAAGAAACTGGATTGTCTTAAGGACCTGATAGAACCCTGGTTCTTCTTTTCACTGGTGTGGAGCATAGGAGCCACTGGAGACTCCGCCAGCCGGAAAAGTTTTAGTGCCTGGCTCAAAACCAAAATGGCGGAAGAACAGGTCAGGTTGTTTATCAGGTTTATTTGTCTGGGTAGTGAAAAAATTATAAAATGTAAATAAATCTGTATGGAAACAAACAAATGTCATACTGAAATTGAAAAAGAGGGGTTCAGGGAATTTGTTTTGATTTGTTACTCTGTATGACTGTGAAATTTTCAGTGATTGATTTATATGAAAATGAAGATACTGCTGTTTTTTTTTGTTTTTTTTACATAGATTAAATTATCTTTTCCTAAGGACGGTCTGGTTTATGACTACAAGATTGAGGAAGGGGAAGATGAGGACGGAAAAGTAAACAAATAATATTATAAAAACACTTAAGGTAAAAGCGCAGTTTTGCTCCAATTATCTGTTTTTTCCCTATGCCTTAGGTTCAGTGGGTCAGCTGGATAAGAGATCCAAAAAGTGCCATCACTCCAACACCAATTTATGCAGACATATTTGTTCCGACTGCTGAGACGGAGCGAATATCCTTTCTGATGGATTTGTTGTTGACTAACAGGAAACCTGTAAGTACGGTATAGTTTTGATGCTAAATATATAAAAACAAGACATTATTTACTGTTCATACCCTCTTTTTCTTTTTTTTTTCTTTGGGAGAGAACAGTTAGTTTTTACTGTTCATGTTGTTTGTGTGATCCAGCTGCTGTGTGTTGGGCCTGCCGGTGTAGGAAAGACCCTGACCATTACAAACAAGCTCCTGAGGAGCTCGCCTGCTGAATTAAACACGCACGCTCTCACCTTCTCTGCTAGCACCTCTGCCAGTCAGACTCAAAATTACATTGAAAGCAAATTAAACAAGAGGTACAACTTTGATGTAGTCATTTAAGGTGGTAAAACTTTTAAAAACGTTGTATAATCAGGTTTTCCTTCCTACAAAAATGGAATGGTTGTCAAGTTAAGAACTCATGTAAGCGGTGCAACAATGATCACTTAAACCCTGCTTCTTTATTTGACGCATAACCTGTAGCTTACACTTGTGCATGTTTTTTTCAGACAAAAAGGAGTGCTTGGACCTCCAGTGGGGAAGAACTTTATCTTCTTTATTGACGACCTCAACATGCCCTTGTCAGAAACAGGCAGAGTCCAGCCTCCTTTTGAACTTCTCAGGCAGTGGATAGGCCAAGGTGGCTGGTATGACAGGGACCAGATAGGTATGTTTTCTTAAACCCATTGGGATGCAGTTAAAAACATTTAGATTATTTTGGATTTAGCAATATAGGAGTGTTGTGTTATCGCAAAATAAATTAGACCATTAGCACTCACACGAGTAATTTCTCTATTTTTCCGTTCTTGCAACGTGTGCATAGGAACTTTCAATCACTTAGTGGATATAAATTTAGCTTGTGCCATGGGAACCTCAGGAGGAGAACAAAAAGCATTGACTCAACGTTTCACACGGCATTTTCACATCCTGTCATTTAATGACACAGAGGACTCAAGTAAAACTATTTTTTTAAGTATGCTTGGAAAGTGGACGGGTGAGTCGAGGTTAACATTTAACGTTTAAACTAATTACAAACACACATAATTAAGCAACTAATCTTTCCCTCTTCTAACCACTGTGTTTTCCTTCATGCCCCTCTATTTTTTTTTTTTATCAGAATCTTTTCCAGCACTCCAGGCGCTGCAAGAATCTCTCGTTGATGCTTCAGTTCACATGTACACCGCTTTAACCTCTCGCCTCCTTCCAACTCCAGCAAAATGCCACTATACCTTCAACCTCCGAGACCTGTTTAAGGTCTTTCAAGGTATACTGATGGCTGAGGCACGCACTATAAAGGTGGGTATTGAGTCTTTTAAAGGTTTCCACATTACACATTCATTACTAAATGTAGGCATACTGATGTATTTTTGAATTGTGTAGAATAAATCAGACCTGCTTCGACTGTGGTACCACGAAAGCTGCCGGGTTTTCCAGGACCGTCTGGTTTGTGCTGCTGATAGAGACTGGTTCCACAGTCTGCTGAATGACTGCATTCAAGGGTTTGACTGCCGCTTTGAAGACATTGTACCTTGCCGTCCTGTTTTATTTGGAGATTTCATGTGGTCCGAGTCTGACCAGAAAGACTACACAGTTATAGAAGACAAGGAAGATGTGAGTAGTACCAGTCAGATTTGGGTATATTTCAAGTCTGTCTTTATGCGCACTTGTTGCACACAATGTTTTTTGGGGAGTTTTTTTTTAACATCTGATGGACTTTTCACACGTGTAATATTTTAAACACTGTCATCTGTGTCCTTGCCTAGCTTGTGAGCGTTATGGAGCAGTACGTCGAAGACTACAATCAGAACAGCTCAGCCAAGATGCAGCTGGTGCTTTTCATGGAGGCCATTGAACACGTGTGTCGGATCAGCCGCATCCTGCGCCAGCCCCGCGGCCATGCCCTGTTGCTTGGAGCGCACTGCAGCGGGCGCCAGTCGCTCACCAAACTCGCGTCCTACATGTGAGAGTGAAGCAAGTCTATATTTATATCAATATGCTTTTTTCATTTATGGTACATTTATGTTTATAGGCTACATTACTTTGGTTTAGTCGGCCTCGCCAGAAGAAAACTTTGTAGGTCTTAGTATAAGGTACATAGCGCATTTCCTTCCACTTCCTTTTTATACGCTTGAGTACAGAGCTCGGTATAAAAGCCAGCTTACAATGACGCTGTTTGCTCAACAGCTGTTAACTCAGCAGACTTCCCCATAATTGTGTAGGGCATAATATAACTATAACACCTCTATGCTTAAAATGTTTTTATATCTCTGGTCCTATGTTCTCTACCTATAATCTGACTCTGACTGAAATGCATTTGACTAACTAAAAACACCCATTCAGTGATGGATTAACTCATTGGAATCTTATATGGGATTTAATGTTAATTATATTAAACGTGTACAAATGCTAGTAGGATGTATGGTGTAAACCAAGCATTTATTTACTTCTAGATCTGGATATAGATGCTTCCAAATTAAAGTGTCTAAGAACTACGGTCAAACCGATTGGAGAAATGATATTAAAAGCAACATGCTCTCTGCTGGTCTTCAGAACCAGAAGATCACCTTCCTCTTTGTTGAAGCTCAGGTAGACATCATGACATCTGCTGCTGTATTTTTTTTAAAACATTTATTTATTTATTACTGAATCCATATCAAGTCACAACAAGAACAGGTATGGGTGAATAAATGTTTTGGTATTGAATTGCTAGATTAAGAGGGAGTCATTTCTGGAGGATATCTGCAGCATTTTGATCGGGGAGGATGTTCCCGACCTATATACGCCAGAGGAACAAGAGCGCATCTTAAGGATGATGAAGCCGGTGGTGGAAGATCAGGGCCAGCCGCCTACAGAAGGCAATCTGATGGCCACCTACAAGAGAAACGTTGATCGCAACTTTCACCTGGTTCTCTGCATGAGGTTAGTCTGTAAAATAAAAAGAAATAATTCAGTTGTTTGTTACGTACTTTTTTTTTTCAGTGCCAAGTTTTCTTTTACAAACTGTTTTGTAATTTTATCTTTAGCCCTGTAGGTAAGGTGTTTCATGCACGATTAAGGCAGTTTCCTGTTCTGGTGAAATACAGCACCATACTATGGTTTGATGCCTGGAAAGAGGAGACACTGAATGCTGTTGCCGAATCAGTTTTGAACGAGCTACCTGGACTGGAAGTCAGTCTCATGACTAAGAATGCCCTGGTGAGAATCTGCTTTATGAACTTATCTCATTGAACCAGCGTATTTTTATGTTGTTGTTGTTGAATTCCTACAGTGCTGTGGTCGTCACATCTATTACAAATTGCCGCTGTTTGTCCAGTAGGTGACAGCAAAGCGCACACAGACCCTCTGTTGGGTGTTCAGCTGTTGCACATTCATTGATTATAGTCACGTTAGTCTCTGCTGATCCACTGACGACCTCCCTTTACTATGTCTGCACAATTGAGTTGTATCTACCTCTGATATATGTTAACGTTTTAAAATACAAATAAATTGCGTGAAGCCTTACTGTCTGAAGAACACATTAAAAAAAGAAATTTCTTTCCACAGACATTGACGTGTGTGAAGATTCACCAGGTGGTGGCCAAGAAGAGTGAACAGTACCTGGTAGAGCGACGTCGACACAACTACATCACACCTAAGAGTTACACAGATCTCCTCAAAATCTTCATAGAGCTCATTGGATACAAGACACAAGAGCTGCAGGTTTCTCGCCTGCGCATACAAACTGGTATTGACAAGGCAAGGCACTGCACAGCAACGTATTAACTGATTGGATTATGTACATGCAGTTAGTATTAGTAACTGATTGAGAAATGCGTGGTTGTTCTTTAGCTTTGTAGCACAGCTGAGGTTGTGAGCAGGTTGCAAGAGAAGCAGAAGATGATGCGTCCTTTGTTGGAGGAAGCTGCCAATGCTGTTGATGAAACTATGGAGACCATTCATGTAAGCCAATATCAAATAAAGTGCATAAGCCACACATACATGTATAACAACAATTATGTTCTCCGCATACTTTATAGACTGGAACTAAATATCGTGACTTAGAGTTAAACTGTGAGACAGGGTTGTATATAAATAGATATGTAATCACGTCTTCATATTTTCTATTACTAGACCACTTCAGCAGTCGCAGAGTGGACACATAAATCGGTGCAAGAAGAGGATGCCAAAGTTTCTGAGAAAGAATCTTTTGCCAGAGCAATCTCCGCAAATGCACAGAGAGACATAGACAAGGCTCTAAAAACTTTGGATAAGGCTCTTGTCAGTCTTAAGTCCCAAGATAAAAAAAGCATCAGTGAGGTTAGTGGTGTTATTATTGCTATTAGTTTGGTCATGTCATAAATCTAAGACATGCAGAACACAAAGACAAAACAAGCATTTGAGGACCGGCGTTGGCCACTCCTGGACTATACTTTTTTTTATAAATGAGGATTTTTTTTTTTATTCCCTAGGTCCAAATCACTAAGCAACTTCCCCGGGGCATAAAGCTTGTGCTTGCAGCGGTTTGCATCATGAAAGGCATCGAGCCAGTTAAAGTTCCCAAAGACACACCTGACGCCAGTTTTGATGGCTACTTGGAACCTGCAAAAGATCTCCTACAAGAACCTAGCAATTTTTTGGAGAGCCTCTACAAATATGATAAGGTAGACTACTTTGATTTTGCTGGGTACATTAAATCATGATATGCTAATAAACTGCTGGGATCTCAATAGCATTTTTTTTATATCCGTGTCTGTCAAGTTTTAACAGAGGAAAGCCTGAAAACCTAAAGATTAAAAAATAGTCCCCAGATTCAATGAATCTAATTTACTCTGAAATGCTAATTCAAAGTATTTAAACTACTTAAATATTTGGAATTTTTTTGTCACTCTACAGCCAGGTTTTATTGGAATTTTTAAATTCAAGTAAGAAATGTGTATTTATAGCATTTAAATCAAATGACTAAAATCCCAAAGAAAATAACTAGGCGTGTGAAATGGATAATTTAAAACTAAATTTAAACTTCATCTTTAAAATACCTGGTATTTAAATCCTAACAATTTCTTGGAATTTCCAAAGATCTACACAATTCAGATTTTAGATTATACTATATAATAAAAATTCTTCTAAAATGTTCATTTGTGAGACTATTTTTCTCTCCACTGAATATAAAAAAAATTAATGTTCATAACAATATAACATGAAATACATTTTAAGTTGTCCTTGTTTTGTGATAACATTTAAAGAATTTGAAGGTCTTCATGACACAGTATGTGAGCACCCTGGTAAATATTTTTTTTTTCCATCAAGAATGCCCTTTTCAATGTTGTTGAGTCTGAGGTGAATACCTGTAATTCTCTGAGCCAGAAACATGTTTTTCTCACGACATGGATGCCAGAATCTAAGATCAGTAGGTTACAGGTCAAATTTCAACAAAGTGGAAAAACTGTATATATATACATATATATGTCCCTTTTACTTTAGATTTTAGTTTTTCTTTACATTTGTTAATTTCCTTTTTGTTGCATTCAAAACAAATATCTTTCCTCTTGTTGTGCTCGCCCGCTTCGCAGGACAACATCCCAGATGAGACGATCGGTTTGGTCAGACCCTACGTTGACGATGAAGACTTTCAGCCTGCGTCCGTTCTCAAGATTTCCAATGCCTGCAGCTCCATATGCGAGTGGGTGCGAGCCATGTATGAGTATCACTTAGTGGTCAAAGCTGTGGAGCCAAAATGGGTAAAAGCTGAAATACCTATTTAACGTATTGTCTTGATTATGTGTGCGTAGTGTTAGATGTACTGTTGTTTAAAAAAAAAAAAAATCACTTGACTTTTTGAAATATTCACATTGTTCCAGCAAGCACTCAAGGAGGCTGAAGAGGACTTAAGAGCGGCCCAGCAGGTTCTTTACGATGCCGAGAAAAAACTGGCAACAGTGAAAGAAAGCATTTCCTCTTCGGAGGTTAAATACCAGGAATGTTTGACTAAGAAGAAAGAGCTAGACAACGAATATCAACTGACTGAGGCCCGCCTTGCCGAAGCAAGCAAGGTTGGAATAAAGATTAAGGCTTACACCAAAAAAATTTAAAAAATACAATCATGTCATTATGAAAGTATTACAATTTTGTCACACGTTTATTGCTTGTCGTTTACCAGTTAGTAAATGGGCTTGCAGATGAAGAGGAGTCCTGGAAGAGGAGAGTGAAAGACCTTGACCGTTTGGTTTCTAATGTAGCCGGAGACATGCTTCTGTGTGCAGCACATCTCACATACCTGGGACCGTTCTCTGTACGTTTGTTGGAACTTTTGCTATTTACACAGAATGTAATCCTGTAAGTTAACCTGTAACATCAGCAATAGACTTAAGACTGGGGCAGAGGTTCACCTTTTTAACAGGACGAATCAATAAACGTAATAAAATGAACCTGAACTCAGTCTGCCACACCTTGAGTTAATTGAGGTTATGGAAAGATTTTGACTTCTCGTTCAACTTTGAATTTATAGACTAATTTGAACCGATCTTTAACATTAAAACCATAATTAAATACATTACAAATTGTATCTGTTCTTTTAAAAAATGTGACGATGTTTGGGTGTGAGTTTTTTTTTTTTTTCCTGGTTTTGCTTTCAGGAAGATTACCGGGTGGCCGTGGTAGAAGAATGGTTGCACTGTTTCAAAGAGCTGAGTCTCCCACACACGGATGAAGCTAACCTAATCAACAGTTTAGCAGATCCCGTCAAGATCAGCTCCTGGAAGGTCTGAGACAGGCTATGATCGGATCCTCAACCAACACATAGAGGAGAAAAAAATCATTGTTTTGCTAACTTTTAGCCAGTTCTGTTTTCTATGTTTCTCTTAGATTATACTTGTTTCAAGTCCTCAAATGGCCTGAATTTCACATATTTTCAGTTCATACAGTTATTACTTCCATGTGCATAGATTGCTGGACTACCCAAGGACACATTTTCATTGGAGAACAGTATAATTGCCCAGTATTCTCCCCGCTGGACGTTGTTCATAGATCCGCAGGGTCAGGCCAACAAATGGATCAAAAACATGGTGAAGTTTTTCAGTGTGTACCATGATTACTTGCTTGCTGAAATTTTACATAAAAAGCTGTCAAAGTTTCCATGTTACCCAATACTCATGGTTGCACAGCTCCTAATTGCTTCCTGTTTTCACACAGGAACGGGATAGTGACCTGAGGGTTTTGAGGCTCAGCGACAGCAATTACCTCCATGGTCTAAAGAATGCTTTACTTGAAGGCCGACCGTGCTTGCTGGAGAATGCAGGAGAGGCGCTAGATGCCGCTATAGAATCCGTCTTGTCGCTAAAGGTGGTCATACATTAATCCTTTGCATCTCTTATCAGCAACTCGAACAAGCACAGGAAACTGACCTGTTTGTTCTGTGTTTATTTGCTAATTTTGAGGAGGGAAGCAAAGCCGCAGTAAAGCTGGGTGACTCAGTCGTTCAGTACTCTGAGGGTTTCAAGTTGTACATCACCACCAAGCTGCCAAACCCACATTACTCTCCAGAGGTCTCCGCCAGCGTCACCCTTGTTAATTTCACCTTGTCACAGAGGTAACGCACACTTTCACCAAACCTGAAAGCCTAAGTTTTGTTTTTCATCACTTTTACCTAGATATAGAGAGGAAGCTTTGATGATAATCTGCCAGTAACGCTCATTCCTTCATAGATACTTTGAAAAACACGGAGCAATGCCACAGTTTGAAGACAACTGCGCTACAAGATGTTTTGTGTCCTGCTCTTAATCTGTTTCACACCTATTTAAAGCACGTGGCTAATTTCTTTTGCAAACTTCAGTATTATGTAATATAAAAGGAATAATTCTGGATCATAACATTTGATTCACAACTGAGTAAAATAAATCTAAACTTTTAGTCTCACAACTCTGTTATTCGGCCATATTTCACCCTGAAAAGGAAATTTCTAAAGATGGTATCTCAGCTTTTGTGTGAACACCTTTTTTCGGAGTCCGTGCATTTCACTGTACATTTTGTGTCCAATCAGCGGCTTGGAAGACCAGCTGCTCAGCCGGGTGGTAGCTCAGGAGCTTCCAGACGTGGAGGAAGAAAGGAACCGGCTTACAATCAGCAATGCCAAACTGACACAGGAGCTGAAGGAAGTGGAGGATGCGATCCTGTTGCATCTCAGCTCCGGAAAAGGGAAGTCGGTGGCTGAGGATTTAAATCCAGCGTTGGAGGCTTCTAAGCTCAAAGTTGAGGAGATCAAGGTCAGACAGCTGGCGAGATTGATCTCTTCAAGTCATCACTGATTGGGGTTTTACATGTCTTTTTTTTTTTTCTTCTCTGAAGAATTCAAAGCTTTCAGATGTTACATATTGTGTCATGTTACAGCCACAAGCCTCCGTGTGGTTAAGGGTGATTTTAAATGACAGACCAACACAAAGTGAAGCATTTTTAAGTGGGTGGCAAGACATTCATCATTTTCACTTTTTCGATCCTCGTGATTTTTTTGGTTCAATTATGTTTTCTTACACACCTCAGAGGCTTTCACAGAACTCTTTTCACTATTTACTTCTAAATTCAGTTGGAGTGGATTTTATGTAGTTATATTAAAGTAAAGGAGGATGAAAAAAATGCACTTAACGATCATGCTCTACTTTATATGGAATGGAAATGAAAATCCCTAATTGAAGTTTCCTGTAACGAAACAAAATATAGAAACATTCAAAGCTTATGAACATGTTTGCTACTTACTGAGTTATATTTTAGGCTGGTTTTTGTGTTTTTTTAATGTTATTAGTTGTTCTTTGGTTACGATTTAATGGCAGACTAAAATGCTGGTAGCAAAGAAGACGGAGCAGGATATCGATGCCACTCGTCTGAAGTATTCGCCGGTGGCGGCTCGAGCTCAGATTCTGTTCTTCTGCCTGTCCGAGCTGTCCAGTATTGACCCAACATACCAGTTCTCTCTCGAATGGTTCCTCGGCATCTTTATGGCTGCTGTTGCCAACTGTGACCCGGCAGGTACAAATCAAGCCTTACAGTGAAATCTTGTTTTTGATGTGCAACAAGACATATTTTGTGGTAGATCATGTATAATCTGGGATTAGGAAGCGTTTCATGTTTATAAATTATTTGTGTTTCCTATCTTCTTTGTCTTTTGCACAGACACAGTGGAGAAGAGAGTCGGCAACATAAAAGAAAATTTCACTTTCAGCCTGTACAGGAATGTCAGCTACAGCCTGTTTGAGAAGCACAGGCTTATGTTTGCATTTTATCTGTGTGCTCACATCAAGATAAAAGAGAATAAAAGTAAAACCGTAAGTGGCAATCATTCAGGTTCTTCCTCTTCTTCGGCACTCTCAAATTGATCCCATTGATCGTACCCTTGCTCATGCTCCTTTTTTTCCTTTAATTATGGCAGATTGAGTGGAGGCACCTGCTCTCTGAAGGCGTGCCTGTCCAGGAGCTGAGCAGCTCTGGGATAGACTGGGTGTCGGATCGAGCCTGGCGGAACATTTTAAACCTCAGCTCTCTGGATAATTTCAGCGAGCTGGCAGAAAGCTTCACCAAACATTTGCAGGGCTTCAAGAGACTTTTTGACAGCAAACACCCCCACAGGTACGAACAGATAAATAAACACATTGTTGGTTTGTTTATCATTGACGAAAATATCGAAGTCTTATAAGGTGAATTTGTGTCTATGTGTTCGTCTAAAGGGAGCCGCTCCCAGGAGAATGGGACGGGAAGCTAAACTCATTCCAGAAGTTGATGGTCCTTCGCTGTCTGCGGCCTGATTGCCTTACTTACGGCGTGCAGGACTTTGTATCTTCTCAGCTGGGGCAGCGCTACATAGAGCCTCAGGTAGAGTCCCATTCCTCACTGAAGCCTTGACTTTCTTCTCAAATCAACCATTTCTGAAGTTATTCTGATCTCTCTAGTAGTGACTTGGAGATCTGTAATTCTACAAAGGGGAAAGTTTTGTCTCCCTCTGCTGACTGCAGAAGTATCTCCAGAATTCGTCAGTTGTGCAACTAAATCAGGCTGCAACTCTGATTGTAGATTTTAGATCAACTTTATTACTAATTGATTGGGGTATATTTCAAATATTACACACCAGGAAATGGAAAAGGAGAGAAAAAGGTTAAAAGGGAAAGAACCCCAGAGATTTGTTTACACTACATGGTTGTTATTCACAGCAACATCCAGTTATATCAAAACGTGAACTATATGATTCCTAAACTAAGCTTTAGTTTTTATCTGTATCAGACACACTGCTTGTCGATGGCTCCCCATAGTTTCAGAATACATGACCTCATTAGGCCGGCTGATTGGTGGCGCTTCAGTTACCCAGGCTAATTGTTTGGGTGCCCTGTTTCAGCTGTAGTACCAGCAACAGGTGGGGGACGGACGGAGCTGTGCTGCATATAGGCCGAAAACACTTTGGTCACTCCAGCACTGGCATCTAATTTTATATAAGAAATAATAGACCGCTAAATTGTTGTTTTGAACTGTAATCTCTTCTTTATAATCTTGCTGTGATTGATCTCTGTAACTGACTCAACAACACCAAACAGTTTTTTTATGTATTAGTTTACTCAAAAGCTTTATGTAGTATCGTTTTGGTGACTTTGATGTCATTTAAATAAAGTCCAATAAGCAACCCATTTTAAAATAACTGTCTACTTGTGTTTCTCTGGCTCTACAGATGTCTGACCTATCTGTAGTCTTCAAAGAATCGTCTCCCATCAACCCCATAATCTTTATCCTGTCTCCTGGCACTGACCCTAATGCTGACATCTACAAGTTTGCAGATACTATGCAGTTCTCGAATAAAGTAATGGCCATTTCTTTAGCTCAAGGCCAGGTCTGTATAACTTTTTATTCCTATTTCTTTGTTTTGTTTTGTTAATGACACCTGGGTTCTGCTGGTTTTCTTAGTTGTTTCTGGATGAATAAAGTCTTGCGTCAAACTTCTTTACCTCATGCAATGTTCCAGAAAGAAAGGGGAAAAAAAAGATTTCTCCAGGGTAATAAAATGAAGTTGCATTAATCTAAACTAAACGCAAATGGAAATATTTTCCAAACTGCCCACTTGGATTGTGGCTGTTCTTTAGATTTCAGAAAGCACTTTGCCAAGCATTGCCTGATTGCGATATTTAAACGTCCTCTGAGGAGCATTGTGTGGCCAATTAAAGCTTTGCAAATATCCTCCAGGCTACAGACTCGGTTGTACTTCTAGGATTAAAATCCTTTTATTCACTTTGCTCCTGCCATTTTTCAAACTGCCTTACCCTCTGCTGTTATCCCCATCAGGGTCCCTCAGCCGAGGCTATGATGCGGTCTGCTATGGAAACTGGTCAGTGGGCCGTTTTCCAAAACTGTCACTTGGCATCTGACTTGCTCCCAACCCTGGAACGACTCATTGACAGCATCAATCCTGTAAAAGTAAGGACCCACGTTTGTAGGTATATACGATCACACAGCTGAAAAATACTTAACAAAACAACGGAGCTCATCTACCTAAAAATATTGTTGGACTGTTCAGAAAGACAAACCTAAGGTGTAATCAGACTCTTTTACTGATCATCCCATTGTGCAAAGGTCCACAAGGATTTCCGTCTGTGGCTGACAACTGCTCCCTTTAAGAAGATTCCAGTATCCATTCTTCAAAATGGTTGTAAGATTATCGCAGAGCCTCCAAGAAGCATCAGGGCAAATCTCGAGAGAGCCTACCTGGGATTCACCAACGAGTTTATGTCCTCTTCAGTAAAGGTCTGTGTTACCCTCCTTATATTCATCTCTGTATTTACATGTCATTTTAAAACACCTCTCTTTGAAACTGATTGTCTCTTCAGAAAGTTTCATTTAAAGGGGTTGGTGTAGTTGATTGTGTTTATAATTATTTCTGTCATGGTAGGAATCGCAGTTCAAGTCATTGCTCTTCTCGCTCTGCCTGTTCCATGGGATCGTCTCGGAGCGTCGACGGTTTGGCCCACTAGGGTTTAACACTCCTTATGAGTTCACTGACGACGATCTGAAAATCTGTGTAAGCCAGCTGAAAATGTACTTGGAGGAGTACCAGGACATCCCTTACAAGGTGGCCGGACCCAAGATGTCTGTCTTTTTATTTATCACACATGTATATGTACAGGGACCTGTTTAGTTCTTTTAAGTTAAAGGAAAGTTATCTGTAAGCATAAACACATTGGTGTGCCTTTATTTTAGATATTTTTTTTTGCAAGGACAGCAGGTCTCTGGGTTTGCTGTACCAGCTTTCCATGTTTCTTTCTAAACTTAAGCTCACTAAAGTTGGATCTGGACTATCAGTTTGCCATTTAAGTTTCTTATATTTTCCCTTCACCTTTGACCATCAGATTTCCTGATGCTGCTATCTTAGCTATTCGTCTCTGCAGAACTTCCAAAGTTACAACGGGCTGATTTCCATTTTCTCTGAGTAATGATCTCCTTGTTCGACAGAGCAGGTTCATCTCCAGATCTTCAACATGGAATATTGTTTTAAATGAAATCACTAGACTGCATTATACTTTATTTTCGGATATCAGACTAAAAGGTGCTGAACCAAAGTAAATGCCATTATTTTAGATTTTGCTTTTATAAAATCTCGTTCCTTAACTTTCCTCCTCCCAGTTCTACTCTAATCCATCTATCACATCAAATTCCAATATAAGATATTAACATTTATCCTTTTATTATGACAAAATGTCGAAAGGGTCCAGCGGGTATGAGGGTAGAAGAAGAAAGGGTGATCACAAAACTAATTCTACACTGAGACTAAAAGTGTGTCTGTAAGCATAATTATTCATCTTTCTGTCTCTTTTTTTTGTCCTCCGCATGACCAGGCTCTAAAACACACTGCTGGAGAGGTTATTTACGGTGGCCACGTGACCAATAACTGGGACAGACGATGTCTGCTCGCTCTGTTAGAAGACTTCTGCTGTCCAGCCGTCCTTCGTGCTCATCACGTCTACTCTGGTGTCTACCGGCAAGTGGACTCTAATCTGGATGTGGAGGTTAGATAAACACGGAGCACTTTAACTGATAGTGTGAATCCAAAATTGAATTTGAGAACATCGGGGCTGCATACGAAGATGCAAATGTTGTCTGGAGCGGCAAATACACGAGTCGGGAAAATATGTCACAGTGAGGAACCTCCGTAAGGAATTCAAAACAATAATTTCGGCGACTTATTGTTTAAAATAAAGGTTATAAAAACAATCCTTTAGGGCAAAGCAACTCTGAATGGTGCACTTTCATTTAAATCAGAAGCAGTCAGGTCATTAAGGCAGCAGCTTAAGCGGAGAACCCCAGACTTCTATGTCTCTCAGGAAACTTAATTGAGCTCCTCTGGGGGAATCCTAAAATGTATATTATATTTGCCACTTGTTCCCGCAATCCTGTTTTTTCAGGAACTACCTGAGACTAGTGACCATAGATAAGGCTAGGAATGTAGACCGACTACTAAATAGAGAGCCATGCCTTTCGGCTCAGTTCCGTCATCACGACAACTCAGTACAACGCTTACATCAAGGTATATCGTGTGACCCACTCAAGCCCCCGATGACCTGCAACTTTTTGACGCGTCTCTGGTCCGACACACCTGAATAAAGTCGCTGAGTTACCTCCTCTACAGTGGTAGTCATATTATCAAGCAGCAGGACCCCGGAGTTGCTAACCTGGGCTGTAGATGTCGGACCAATCCGGGATCTACCGCATCTAAAGAGCCCGAGATGCTTAAACTCTTCAGGTTGTGTCAGGTCCTCATCCTCAAATCTGAGAGGGTATCCTATCTTTTCCAGCTCAAAACCAATGTCTCCTCTGACCACAAAATTAAAATAGGTAACTCTACTTTTTGTTGCCCTTTATTTTCACTTTAAAATAAGTATTTTTCTGTTCTTTCTACAAATTATAAACAAGGTGATATAAGAGGCGAGCCTGTACGGATTGCTGTGTTTGTGGTAACAAGTTTACTGATGGTTTGCTTTGAGTGAGGTTATATCAAAGGTATCAGAGTTATTTAAATGTAAACTATATGAAAATGTCTTGCATGTTAAAAATAGATCATGCTGACTGACTTCCTGACATGTTACTTCTGAACCCTAGGACTATTTAGCATACATCCGAGGCTTGCCTGTCAATGATACACCCGAGATCTTCGGTCTCCACGGCAATGCTAATATCCGGTCTGCCCAGGATGAGACCTTTGCCATGTTGGAAGCTCTGATTTGTCTCCAGCCTCAAGTAACTCCTGAATCGGCTGGAGGCAAAGCCTTTGATGAGGTTCTGGCATAAACTAATTAATCACTATGTTTCTATATTTATTTATATTGATGAAGGTTTTTATTAAATGCTGTTGTTAATATGAGACACTTGTAATATTTTATATGGCAGACAGTGGAGGACGTTGCGGTCGACATTATCAAAAAGCTCCCTCAGCCTTTCTGTCTTCAAGAAGTGACTGAGAAGTACCCGGCTCTGTATGACCGGCCCATGCACGCAGTGCTAATCCATGAAGTCATCAGGTGAGATCAGGCCGCGCTACAGTGCTTACAGAAGCACCCATAACCCCTTAAATGTTTTTGAATTCATATCATGTAAATTTTATTTGACAGAAAGGGAAAATGATGCATGGTTTTGTGAACGTTTGGTCCAAATAAACGTTTAAAAAGTTTGGTGCACTTTTTTATTTAGCTTCAGTATAAAAAAAACAAAAACATGTTTCACTGGTATTACTGGTTCAACTCATTTGATGTCTCTCTGCCAGCTTTTTCACTACAGATCTGAGATTTTTTTTTCCTCCTTTCTTGCATACAGAACAGCTCAAACTCAGATTGGACGATAAGCGTCTGTAAACAGCATTTTCAAGTGTTTCAAGTTACTGTGAGGTGTTGTGATCTAGGCCCTGCTTTAAACTCCTCCAACAAATATCTGCGGCCTACAAAGAACTCGTGTGTTTATACTCAGGGAAAATTGTATACAGATGGATTCTCGGGGCGGTTCTTTGTAACTTGTTTTGTTTTAGGATATTGGGTTTAAGGGGGGCTTGACCACCAAGACATGCCGCACTTTTCAGATTTTCCTCTTTTTTTTTTCTTTTTTTTTAAAACATGTATAATTGTGTGCTTCTTAGTTATAAACCTCTTGATTTTGTCTTGTAATTACAATAAAATGTTTGAGGAAAACAGGTTCAGCTATAATATATTTTTAAAATTTGCTTGTGTTTGTAACTTCTGTCAGGTGTCTTTTTTTCCTAAAATGGTCAGTGTTCAAACGTTTCTGGAGGTCAAACAGGATGCAGTACTCCCTTGAATCAATCCTGCTACTGCTGGGAGTTTATTTCAGCTTTATTTCAACATGGTTTTAAATGTTGTTCCTCCACATGTTCAGAAAAGTGTTGAATGCATTGAATGCATGAAACGTGTTTTATTTATTTATTTTGTTTGTGTTGTACTTGTAGGTACAACATGATGTTGGAGGTCATTTCTCAGAGTCTCTGTGATGTGATGAAGGCTCTACAGGGTTCAGCTGTAATGTCATCAAAGATGGAGCTCATGGCCCTCAGCTTGTTCAACAACACCGTGCCAGACATGTGGAAAGCCAAGGCAAGCCACGGAGAAGTGGAAATAATGACGGATCTCTATAAAACCTTAACTCATTTAAGTTATACAGTTCAGTGAAATTTCATGGAAAATAACATGAAGGATGCAGAGACATGCTGTACCTTTATGAGTGTTTATTTATTTTGAATTTGATTTTGAATTTTTTTTTGCAATTTTTTCCCCCTATACATATTATGTCATCTTTCTAGGAATAAGCAGAACTAACCATTGATAATACAACATTTGACTGCTGAGTTTTATCCCGGCAGGCCTACCCGTCTGTGAAGCCTCTTGCGTCTTGGGTCTCAGACTTTCTTCAAAGGATCAGGTTTCTCCAGGACTGGATCTCCGAAGGGACTCCAGCTGCGTTTTGGATCAGTGGGTTCTTCTCCCCACAAGCTTTACTCACTGGAACCCTGCAGAATCACTCCCGTCGCTTCGGCACAGCTATTGAAACGTTGGGGTTTGACATTAAGGTCCATAAAGTTGTTGTTTTTTTATTTTTTTTTATTGCTGTAGTAGCACAAAAAAGATCCAGATTCAGTACAATTCACGATGCTCTCTGAAGTATGTTGGAAACATATTTACTTTAATTTAATCACTATTCAGGTCTTTATAAGTGTAAAAAAGAACATCTAATTTATATTCTTGTATCTCAGACTTTATTCCCTACATTTTTTTCAATGGTATCTATATTATATTATTCACATCCTTGCTATCCCTGTATTCTTTTCTAGTCACCAACTTGTAAAATCTTTGTACAATCCTTGTGTTCTGTTTTATTTAGCCCTTGGTGTTGTCCCTTACTTTTTTTGTTCTCCCTTGTGTTCTGCCTCCAAACCTTCAATGCCCGTTTTTCCTGACTACATCGTGTCCTTTCTTTTCTTGTTTCGTTACTTTTTCACTCCTGAACTTCTCATTTCCTACTTTTTGTCTTGCCAACCTTGCGAACAAGTCGCCTTCTTTCTGTACTTTATCCCCTTCCTTTTATTTTTCCTTTCTTAAATCCTAAAAGCTATGTTAAATCTTTGAGAACTCCAGAAAGCTGACTTTACAAAAATATGAAAGTTTTAAATGTAAAATGTAAAGCATCCTTATATCTCTGCGCAATGCCTTCTCCACCAGGTGCTGGTCCAGCCCCTGTCAGAGATAACAGAAATACCTACCACAGGCTCCTACATCCATGGTCTATTCCTGGAAGGGGCTGGCTGGAATAACGAGGCAGGTCAACTCGCTGAGTCCAAACCCATGGAGCTCCACACACAAATGCCCGTCATCTGGCTGATCCCCAAGGCCAACCACAAACCGCCATCTTCCAGAGTATATCTCTGTCCCATGTACAAGACCCCTAACAGACATGGTCAGTACATGCCCAGTGTAAAAAGAATCCACCCGAACACAACAGATAAATGTTTTAAGGTGTTTGAGTGATACATCAATACCGAACGTCTACGAAAGAAAATTCCTAATCAATGATAAACCCAGGTTTTAAACTCTGTCTGCATGCGGTGCCTGGAAGCTAAAGGTCTTACTCAAGTGTTGGTGTGCACATCCTTATAGTGGTTTTATTACTCGTCCAAAATAGACTCCAGTAAGTGTTGGGTTTCACGAAGCCTTTGAAAGTGCAGCCCTGCGATTTCCAACCACAGGACCAAAGCCTACACCTTGTGCTGTCTAATTAGTTTGCTAAAAGGACAAACATTTAAACATTCACTACGTACTTTATGAGCTGATGGCATATTATGAATACGTTACTTAATACATATGAAGAATAAACTTAGACATGTGACTTAAAAAATAAAGGAAAATGAGAATCATTTTCTTTTCTACAGACTTTTCAAAATGTATTGTAGCATGTTTTCAGTTTGTCACAATATAACTAACTTAACCGAAATTGTGGTTGACCAAATGTATTAATCTTGGTCTAATGTAGATTACTTATTGGTAGACGCTTGAATAGTCAGGTAATTTTCTAAAGATAATTAATTGGGCTTATTTGGGTATAGTAAACTAAGGAAGCAAAACACATGGCCCAATTTTCCAATTAGTTTTCTCTCTAAAAAGGAAAATATGGCCATTTTAAATGTACATGGTCCGATAAGGCGCTCTATGTTTAAAAATACCATGAACGTTTGTGTTTGTGAAATACTTCTCCAACTAACTGTTAATCCGGCTACACTGCTGTTTGTTCCTCAGAGAAGCGGTCCACCTCTGGCCTTTCCAACAATTACGTGACTGCCCTGGAGCTGCCCTCAGACCAATGTCAGACACACTGGATCAAGCCAGGGGTGGCCTTGATCTGTGCACTGGATCACTGATCACGGGGCATGCCTTCTTTGCTGCATTCATTGCCGTAGAAAGCTGACCAGTCCACAGTTCCAATACCTGCAGATCTGTCTTAATATTTAATACAATGTTTCCTGAAAGTGTTTTTGTGTGTGTGTTTTTTCTGTATCTTGAATTTCTACAAGTTTTTAAAGGGAAAAACCAGAAAAACAACAAAAAGTTTGTCTGTTTTTCTGGTTGGACCGTTTAATCACCAGCTCTTTTATAGCTCCATTTCTCAAGTAAGCGCTCGGTGAATTTCCGTCCTCCTCCTTTAAGACGGTCTCATAGGTCATTGGAGACACACGGCTCGACTGGAGGAGGGTGGCGCCTAAACAAACAGTGCCAGTAGATGGCCATGTGAACGGAACTAGAAGTGCACAGCAGATCGCCAGGGTCAAGAGATGGTCGCCGTGTGTAGAGATCGAACAGGATCTTAGTGATCGTCTGTATTTCCGGATGTAAGTTAATCAGCGAGGAAACGATCCTGGTCAGTGAGGCGCGAAGAAGAGTTTAAAAAGAGGAAACTACAGGACAGTGTGGATTTTTGTGAAGTTTTTTCTTTCTTTCTTGTTGTCCCTTAAGGATCTTTTGTTCAGGATAACCAAATGTGTGATTAAGTGTGCAGGTGCGGAACCTCGCAGCTTTTACGCGGCGCATCCACGCGAGTCATCAGCGTAACTTCTGGAGATTTGCTCCGACTCGCTCCAGGTCGGTGCGATCATGCTTCAGAACGGCAACGGGAACGAAGAAGCGCTCCAGTCGGCGAAGACCGAGGGATCCGAACCGGAGACCTCGGCCGTCAACCCCAAACAGCAGGAGCAGCAGCGATCTGCGCCGCAGGCCACCGACACCGGCTCCTCTCACTTCCCCATGCCGGCCTTTCCCAAGCTGGAGATCAGACGCAACGCCGTGACCGACGACTACAAGATCTCCACGCAGGTTCTGGGCCTGGGGATCAACGGCAAGGTTCTGGAGTGCTTCAACAAGAAGAGCGGAGAGAAGTGCGCTCTGAAGGTACCGGACTCACCTGACTCTTATCTGCTGGTTTATTATAGAAACCAGAGAGGGGGATTAGATCAGAGGCAGTTTGGTGTAAACTGACCTCATGTCTAATTACATAATAAGGACGTTTATTATTCATATTATCATTATTAGTGAGCTAATCTACACCTTATTTATAAAGGAAAGCATTATAATAGAGCAGATTTATAAGCTATGCTGCATTTGGTGTTCACAGGGACACTGCTGTTTAATTAAGGCTTTGTTACATGTAACTGTGTAATAATGAGGTCACTAACTTAACCTTTACAAAAAGCCAATTGTTACCTTCACATGAAAGACTGTTTCATGTGTGTAAAAAAAATAAAATCAAACAACTTTGACAAAGAGTTTTTTTGTCCAAGGAACCAACTATAAAAAGTATCTTCCAGGTTTTATCACAAAACAAAACTTTTTTTTCCCACATGATATTTGAAAAGGTGAGACTGTGTACTTGTAGTTATGGCTGCTGGTAGAATGTGGTGCAGCCACTTGCCTTTAAAAGTCACCCAGTTAGTAAACGGGGCTCACCAGAGATTACTTAAGGGAATTCAAAACCACCATGATGAAAACCCAAGACAGCTCAGAGATAAGATATCTTTGAGGTTAGAAAATGATATGCCAAGGTTGGAAATATCTCAAACATCCCTTTTCAGTCCATCATCTGAACATAGAAGGAGTATAGCAAAACCTTTCAAGTTTGATCCCTTATGTGACATCGTGGTTGCATCCGCCTAATCCTATTAGTGGTTGGGAAAAAAGGTACAACATGTTGCAAAACTATAATAAAATGATAAAAAGCCCTTTTGATGCTCTGTGTTCAAAATTTGCCAATCAATTTAACAATTTGATTGTAAAAATAGGCTTTTTCCATCCTCTGTCTGTGAAAAAATCGTGTGAAATGTTTTCTTCATTGCATAAGATATAGATTGGTAGTGAATGTTGCTGAACTTTTCAAGCAAAACATGCAGCTGCAGCAGGCAGCAGTGTTCAAAATTAGCATGTATTATATGATATTGGCATTATAAAATAAAACAGGTACCACATTTTTTTTTTTCTTCAGTAAAGATACACAGTCTGGTCGAATATTAGACCCTCAACATACATAGCAGATCTGTACCTGCTACTAGATCCATTAAGCCCAAATAGCCTGACAGAGAGGAAGATATTTTTACCTGAATGCAAACTTTGGAGTTTGCTAGTGCCTCATGTACTAAGACGGGCAAGTTGCAGAGACATGAACGGGTTAAAGGCAAGTCAACTTTAGGATGGAACATCTCTTGTTAGACAGGTACCCAAGGTCCACCTCTGCGGAGGGCTCATGCGACGGACTGCTGACACATCCTTATCACCTCCCCCAGAGTCACTGTCAAGCCTCGCATGCCGACCACAGATAGCAGTGTGGACAGATACCGACTTTGTGAGGTAGAGCTAACAGAGGAAGCTAGAAACAACAGGAACCGGGAAATCCAAACGCTCGTCATTTCTGGACTCTCTCCGAGACATGAAAGAGAAGGCGACCCAGAACCCCCCTGGTCATATCCATAAGAGGTGCGGAGAACAGACGCTCTCCGGAGCGTCAAGAGAGTCCAGTTTACATGCAGTGTCTATGTAAGCGCGTCGAAAAGGAGCGTCGAAAAGTCTCGCGGCACGTTACGCACATCCAGACCAGAGCGTTTGTAGCATTTTGAGCATCGAGAGCGCCAGACGCGTTTTGATTGTTCAATGGTCTAGAAGCCTCCGACGCCCAAAACGCTCAAGTTGGGAAAATGGAACTTTCCACCCTGGACGCTTGAGCGACGACCAATCAGAGAGCGCCTTCTATGTGACGTGGTGACCAACTTTCCATTGGTGCGGAAGATTCAGAAGTGATGATGGTGGATAGATCTATTGTCGATGTTTTCGCTAATTTGAGATAGACGAAACTAGCGTCGAAATTGACAGCCTCGTCAGCGCAGCTCCCGGAGATAGGTGGAGAAAACCTACGTACTCCGAACACTGCTTAATTTTTCTGCTAGTTGGAGATATCCCGCCGAGGCAACGACACTCTCTTGCTTTCTTTTATTAAATAAAGCCGAGCCGCTCTCTCAATTTCGTCCGCCATTGTACAAAAAGACCATTGAAGAGACCGGAAGTCTGACCGGAGAAAACCGGAAATGGGGATGCTTGACACACGTCAATCGCGTTTGAAGCGTCTGACCCTAAAAATTGCACAAAATGTAGACGCCTCCAACTTCAAGCGTTAGACACTTATTGGACGCTCCAGGCGCGTTTGTTGTGAACGCAGCATGAAGGAATAAACAAATAAGGCAACACCATCCATATAAAGCATCATCTGCATAATGGATGCAGAGAAAATAACTGAATACGCCATTACCTTTTAAATTACTTTCCATCTGAACTGAGGCCTGGCAATGACAGCAAAAAGTTCAAAATGAATGACAAGTTTGAGGTGAGAAGTTCTGCGTGTCCTTGGAGCGGATGCAAATACCCGGAACATTGTATTCAAAGAGACATGAGCATGTCAGTTATGGCACCTTCTTTCCTTTTCGTGCATCGCAAACTAGAGCTCACACCCCGAAGGCTCAAAGTAAGGCACGTGCGCGTGTCGATTACCTCTCACTTGTCAGCACCGTGCAACACGCCTGGAGATTTGCAGGCTTACAGTAATCTGTCTGCATCTTTCTGACCTTACCCTGCATTAGAAGTGTGAGGCAACTGATTAATGATAACAAAAAAAGAGAGATACAACCAAAACATATGAAAGAAAGGTAAAGAAAGTAAAATCACAGACTTTAGCTCGTTGAAGCAACCCTGGAGAAAAAGGCGCTGCTTTTAAACTGCTGTTTCAAAAAAATTTGGATGTAGTTAAAACATTTGAGGCTACAAGGCAAATTTCCTTCTCAAGAAATGTTATCAAGATTTTAACAGCAGTGTTGTGTAATTCCTTTAATACTTGTCAAATTTCGCAACAGCCTCATGATTGGTTGATTTGAGCCTTCATCAGTGAAAGAGCACGCGGGGTCATGTGACACGAAGGGTGAGAAATCACCACAAACCATCAAAAAAAAAAATCATTAAAGATTTTAGAGACCCTTTTTTTTTTTTTATTAGTTCGTTTATTTAATTTGCCTGATGGATCATACAAGGCGTCCCTCCTGTTCAGATAGCTGTTCACTCAGTTCTCACTCACTTGTTTATATTGGTTTTTAACATTCACGCTAGCGACTCTGAGCTACGTCCTTAGTTTCACTGCACTCATTTGTCAGATGTGTTTCCGAGTACAGACATACTTTAGCGTTGCTCTGCACCTCCTGGAAGTCTTAAAAAAAAAAAAAAAAACTTTAAAGATGTGAGAAACTGCATCGATAAATGTAGGTTATCGCGTTAATGCCAGAAAAAGTGAACTCGTTTAATGTAAAGTTTTTTTGTTTTTTTTTAAAAGGTCCCTTACGTGTTATATTTAGCTTAAAAAAGGAACGAGAATGTGAGTGATAATGATCGCAGGTTTCATTTGAGGGAGATGGTCGTCCGTCCCGTGCTTTTAATCAACAGTTGTATTTATGATTTTGCTACAAATAAAATGTAATAAAAAAAGAAAAGCTATATTTTCAAAACTTCTGTTATAAACTTGCCTGCTATTCCTTAACACCTTGTCCTCTTAAACACGTTTACCGGTCTTCCGGGTTAAGGCTATCTTTAAATCTCCTTAATGCATCAGAAGCTTTTTAAAGTGGAGCATGACGACTGACAGCGTTTTTAGTTTCCTGCAAAAGTTTAAGTTGTTTCGTTTGAATCATTCATATCCCTCCCTTAAGCAGGGGGAAAACACAGAGACAGACTTTTCTCCGGTTTATTCGTGTTTCTGTTTAAACCTTAAAACTTTTCCCAAATATTTCAAATTAAAACTGCAAAGTTCTCTATAATTCCTTGTGCTTTCATATTGTAGACCAAGATGAAGTAATGCATTATTATAATTAGAAAAGAAAAGCACATATTACAAGTGGTTCTTAAAAGTCAACCAATTGAAATGTAAACTGCGTGGTGATTTGTTGGATTCCACTTTTCTCCCCTACAGCCTCACATAAAATCGAAAGTAACCAGCTGATTTTAGAATACTCAGTACAACTATTTTTTACTGGAATCACAGTAATTTAGGGTATGCTTCTACAAGCCGTGCACAAAAGGAGGCTAAACCTTTAGCCTAACATTTAGCTCAGATTAAATGGAAAGTGTCCTATGAATATCACGTTTAAATTCTTGGTTATTTGTAATTAAATCAAGGTCCGTGCTTTGACTCTTTTAAGTGTGTCAGAGTGGAGATTCATCAACACCAATTCATTCAGTGTTGTTCTTCCTTGACAGTTGAACCTAGAGCATCTTTAGGATTGTTTCATGACCTCTAACAAGTTTTTCTTCCTGGATTGGTGTGCCTGCACATGATTTGTGATAAACTGTATGCAGGAATGCGCCTTCTTATGACTTTCTGCTTGGCACTCCTGCATAAAGAAAAGATAAGTGGAGTGTAGAGCTAATAGTTGTAATAGATTCTACCACTCTGCTGCTCCTCCAGACTTCCCAAGGGGCCCTTGGCTGGTTCTCTGAATAAGGCTCTGCTAGGTCTGTCAGCACAGGTGGTTGGGAATGTCTTGGTACTGATATAAAAATCTAAACCTGGTTTAAAGATCTCAAGATTGTATGAATGGCCTCTTTTTTCTTTTTTGGCCTAATCAACCGTCACAGATCGGATGTCCAACCCACGCGCGGTGACTTTATTCTTCACTTTATGAGTCCTGCTTTATTGGTAAACGCTTGTAAAGATAAACCGCAGCTTTTATGAAGCTGCACACATAGCCTCGCTCAAAAACGCATTGATATTTAATGGAGCATCAACAGCGCGGAGCTGAACACGTGTGCATGCAGGCAAATTGGTTCTGAGATGGCCTGTTCAATTAAAACGAGCGAGTGATCAGGCAGATTGTGCGTCCCCGGTGTGAGTTAGGCCTCTCCTGACACAAATCGGATGGCTTCAAACACAGGGATGTTTTTGATTGGTTTATGTGTCCAAAGTCATGAGATTAACTTAGTCTTATTTTCTCAATGATCTGCCCCCCCCTCTTCTTTTTCCCCCCCGGATGTGTTTAATTCAGTTTTATTATCCCCCGCTCCATTTTCTTAATTTCCAGGAAATTGAGGAAACCCCGCTGCACAGATTAAAGTCATAAAGCAATAAAAGGACACAGACACAAACCTGCCCACGGCTTTACTCAAAAGTCAAGCTCAAGTGGGAGAAGCTAAAAAAAGCAACGACACATATAGAGTGTTGGATCAGACACATTTAGTCAGCGGAAAGCTTCAACTTCTCCTTTTCAGCACCCTACCCTGGTCTTAACTCTTCATTTCCTCCTTAACTTTTTGGCCAGATGAAACATGGCGTTGCACGAACAAGCTGTTGTTTGAGACACTTTGGAGTTTCCAGGAGGTTTCCCTTTTTCAGTTACAAGCTCAAAGTAAAAGTCTTATAATTGCGTAGCATTTTTTTATATATATTTTGTAGGGG
>JAVLVB010000211.1:4957526-4981902 GCA_032876305.1 Orestias chungarensis | reverse complement strand
CATATGTCAAACATATCCCAGTTTCTGAACAACTATCCTTAAAAAGCTACGCTCGCAAATTCAGCTGAAAGGGAGGACTACTGTGTGTTTTCCGTTCAAATAGCTGCGGTTCCAAAATGCAGCTGGTTTTAAGATGCATAAAGATCGAAACCTTCCAACTTTATATTGGTTAAAAAAAAACACACACACAGCAAAACTTGCTCTTCACTCTAGGACCAGCAGTGACCGATTACCTGTTGCACAGTTTTAGGAAGTCAGTTTAAAACCACAAATGCTTTCAGGCGGTTTCCTTTGGGTTGTTAGAAGTGTGTTACTAGCTGTTGTATGTGGGTCAGCTTTCTACCTCGGTAAACTCCTGTTTAGCTATTTTGTCTTCAGTTAATTGAAGTTGGCAGCAGTAACATAAAAAAAAATAAAAATCACAAGTTTCATTCTATGTGTTGTCAAAGTGAGAGATGATAAATTAGAGTGCTGATTACCTAATTTCCTTCTGACGTTATTGGTGCCAACTTCAAACTTGACTTCTAACTTGAATTGAGAGAAACAGATTTTTCACATCTTAATGCAAATTTTAAACTTTACGGTTAATATGTAATCTGTTTCATAACAACTCAATCCACTTATATTAATTTAGTATAAAAAAACAACAACAAACAAACAAACAATCAAAGGACAAGGTATTAAAGCGGTTTTCCAAAGGTAAGTGACATCACATGTGGGAAATTCAGCAACACTGCATAAACAATGGCCACACATTAAAACAGTAGTAAGATTTTAGCCATTAGCTTGTAATTAAATTTCTAAGGAAAAGAAGTATTATGAATAATCCTGTAAGGAGGAGATGGTGATGAAAAATATAGAACACAGAACAGTTACAAACCTGAACCCTACCAAGGCCTTTAATAGCCCTGTATGGTTAACCGGTAATTCACCACAGTAAAAAAAGTCCGTTCATGAAAAAAGCTACATTCACATTTGTTAGAGATAGAGATGGATTAGGTGTTAATTAGGCTGCCGGATAGGAGCAGTGAATGGAAGCAGCTGAAAGTCTCACGTTTTCTTTACACTTAATCTTTCCATGTTTTATCCAAGAGAGTTTAACTATGCTACAGTAACAAAGCCATCAAAAAATATATATATATCTTGATGACATCATCTGTCACATCTCTAAAAACGTAGTCTTCCTCAGCGTTTGGCCCTAAAATGACACTGGAAGCTAATGCTAGCCAATATTAATATAAATGTTAGAGAAACAATGATCTTACACCTGGCTTTTCTACAAGTATATACATGTTATCAAATGTTAAATGCATTAACCACCAACTAAATAAGTGTCTGTTCCTCATTCATTCCATGACCGACGGCCTACCAGATTCTCTACGACAGTCCCAAGGCAAGACGAGAGGTGGAGCTACATTGGCGAGTGTCGGCAGGGCCATACATTGTTCGCATCCTGAACCTGTACGAGAATATGCACCACGGGAAGAAGTGCCTGCTCATCATCATGGAGTGGTAGGATGGCGGTTTATTTACACTGACCTAATTCGACCCGTTACACAGAAACAGATCTGTAAACTAAGAAATTATTACACATTTATGGTTTAAAAAAAAAACATGTACAGTGCTACGATTTTTTTTCTATCCTAGCAGAATCTTTTAGTTTTTCACATTTTTATGTTTTAAAGGAACACAAAGACTAGATCCACATTTGTAAGAACACCTTGATGACCCCTAAGAATTTTAGGGAAATATTCTTTGGACTTACAAAGCAAAACTTTAACTTTTTGGAGGCTGTGGTTCCTGAATAAGACCTAAGACAGCATTTCAGAAAGGGAATATGACACCGATGTGCAAACATAGAGGGGGCAGTGTGATAGTATAGTGGCTTTAATTGATTAAAATATTGATTTTGCTTGTCAAACAGGAAATCTATATGGAAAATATTCAATATATCCAGATTATAAGCCAAGCACACTTGGTTTATAAAGCTAAACTGTTACTCACTAAATGTATTTACCAGTTATTAAGTTTACAGGGTTTTCAAATCCAAATCACGGAAAATAACCGAACCAAGTTGGCTTTATTTGACAATTATCGCCAGGTTGGTTTCAATAAGTATTTTCCCTAATAGACAAAGTCATCATTTGAAAATGTTTTGTATTTTCTAATGTTGTCTGTGCCTAATAATCATTTTTGTCTTAGACATTAAAACTATGTGATTTTAGTTATTCCTCAGCTTAAAGCCAAGTAAAGGTTTTTATAAGTAAGATTTCTTTGGCCAGTGCTCCGAGAATGAGGATTTACACAAAGACAGGAACTGTTATGTAATCCAGGCAAGGATTAAACAGAACGTCTGACCGATTTAGGTAAAAAAAGAAAAAAAGAAAAGTGCAAACGAGGCTCACAACACTATTTTGTATGTACAGTAATAGTAGCACAGTCCCAGAAAAATATTATGTAGAGGTGCAGTTTTAGCCGCACGGCAAATGTTCCCAGACCAGTTTTCGTTCAGTGTTTCAAGAATGCTCTCATATCGCCACATAGATAACAGAAGATGGTTTGTGCACGGAGGCCGCGAGAAATGATGGTTTCTTTTATTGATAAGAGGACCAAACTTGTCCAGAACACGGGACCTTACGCTCCAACAGGAAAAGTGAAAAATGTTGCCTCTGATGGCGAGGCATAGAAGTAATTCCAGGTGTTATGAGTGTAACTTTGAAGTCTGGACTCTTCTTGATTGTGATCGGAAAACACAACATGATGGAGATAGTGCATTAATTCTCTAGAATAATATAACATTATTTATTAGTTTACACAATGGCTGACTTATCAGAACATGTATTTAAACTGCAGCTCTTTACATTCCCTAACCTTTTTTATGCATGTTTGTGTAGATGTGTGTGAGTGTGGATAGGTATTTGCTACATGGTGGTGACCATTACAACAAATACTGTAGTTTTGAGGAGTCCGGGTTAAGAGTTGGTTTTAGGAATATGATGTGAATTGAGTTACGGTTAGATATATGGTTAGGCATGTACTGGTAATTGTTGGGTTTAGGGTTGGGGTCAGATTTATCCTATAGAGGTTAATACAAAAAGAACATATGGAAGTCAATGGAATAGGCCCCACAAGAAGGGAACTGACTAATGCTGCTGTTTAATGGATTTAAACGCCAAGTGAACGCCAATTTAAACGCCAAGTGAACGCCAAGTATCATTTTTATTGTCACTATGTAACCTCTGACCCCTGACTAACACTGTCTGCCCCTGAAAGGTTCCACTTTACTTAGATACAAGTAAAAAATAAACAGGTTTACACCTTTTTTCCTTCAGCCACAAAACAGTGTCCTGGCTTTGTAAAGTTTTGCCTGGCAAGTTTTGAGTCAATAAACATATTAGAGGTAGATGCCGAATCTATTCATATGTTTGAGAGAACTCGCTGTCAACCAAAGTTTTAAAAATCTTAAAAACAAATACACGTGTGGTTGTTGTGTTATTGATAAGGGGAAACTAGGATTACTAAAACAGAAGCTGCCATGTGAACGATATCGAAAATATAGATCCTTCACCTCAACTCTGCGTTTTTCTAATCGGCGACAAAGTCTGTAAGAGTCCAGCATGTTCCATGACACAGAGATGTTGAAAGTTCCGGAGCGAGCAGCAGCAGACGTGTCTTTACGTGTCGTATAAAAGTCGTCTGTGTGCTTCATTTACTTCAAATCCAACATTTAACTAATAAGGAAAATGGATATCCATTTTTATTCTGATCAACATCTTTCATATCACAGAAAGTTGGTAATGTTATGTCATGGTAGTGCTCGAGGGAATTTGATTTGGGAAAAGGATATATTTTTAGCTCATCTGTCATCAATCTGTCATCATCCTTTCAAAGCATTTGGAGTGACAATAAAAACAATGTAGCATTTGGTCACTGAGGTCTAGAACTGCTCTAATCTGTAAACTCTGGTTGTCCGCTATCTTGCAGATAGGGGACAAAAATCACATTTTTCCTTTAGCTATCTTGCAGCTGACGACGGACACGTTTTGCTCGACAACAGATAGCGGTTTCAGATATCAGGCTCTGATCAGAGAAACTTTGAAAGTCGAACATTTGGATGATGTTGCTCTCAAAGCGTTTAAACTATGCGGCCTTGTGTTGTTGGAATGATCTAAATCAAAACACACAAACTGTAAAATAGTTGAGTAAGAAATATTTTTGATATGACCTGATGAGGTTTAATCATCTTGTTGCCACTCTTGAAACCATTTTCAGTCTCTACACTCTTTGGAGTTCCCATAGCATATTAGAGTTAGTAATAACCGCACTTCTAAGCCAGTGATCATAAAAAAACTCGTCTGAGTTTGTAAAAAAAAAAAAAACAGATAAAGTTCGGGGACATACGCTTTGATGCATAAACTTGGAGATTCCTGCAGTTCTTTCTTCTTTTTTATTTATAATCACGGCTAATTTGTTTTAAAAAACTGTCCATGGAAAACCAGAAATCAACTAAACTGCACAGACTTTTGCCATCGCTTAGAAGATAAAAATAACACCATGTTGACACTTGCTCTCAATCAGTTCATTTCTGCTGTACTTTTACCACTGTTGTCCTCCAGGGAGCAGAAACAGGATTTAGAAACCTGTCTGTCTCTGCGGAGGTCTTGCATTCCCAACCCTGGAGCATAATGCTGCCACCCACCATGTTTCACAAAGGAAACTGAAACACCACCCAATTGCGTGCTACATTTATCAGTGTTTCACATAAAATCCCAATATCATCAACCAAGTTAGTCAACATGCTTCAGACACTCATTGATAATCTGTTACTGTAAGTATAACTTTTGCCTACTGTAGCAAGAGAGTCCACCATGGCCTTATTAACCTTTATTGGCTGAAAGGAGAACCCTAACCTTTAAAAGAAGGGGATCTTTGGTCAGTCCTTCATATATTTCTAGATTAAGCAAAACAAATAAAACCCCTTGTCTAATTTGGAGTGGGCGAAAACCAGACAAGCTATAGAGCAGCAATAACCTCTGGAAAAACTACAGAGCATTTGTGAATTCCCAGAGCGGAGAGTGTAAAGTGAGAGTGGGAGGTAACAATATTTGTTTGTTTATCCATAATCGTTGCTGTTGATACCTCAGACAGTGTAATTCAGATTCCTAAAGCAAAAGAACTGCATAGCTATTTGAGCCATACAGATGACCCTATCACAGACTAAAGTCCTTTGTCCTGGATAGATGTGCCTTCCTTCAAACACTGAGATGAGAGATTTAGGGGCTTGATAAACAACCCACATAATCCTCTCTGCACCAACCTTTAAAGTCTCTAATATTAGACCGCCAAACAGAGAGGCACGATTTATTACCACAGGGAATACGCATCTACTGCTGCACTCTAGAGTCTAAACTCTTCTGGCATCACGTAAGGGTGTACATCTTACATTTTTCAGATATACTCAAGAAAATATTTTTACTTCTAAATTGATAAAAATCCAGTGAAGCAATCAGTACAAAAAAAATCGTCATCTCAGTGTCTGTTAGCCATAAATGAGATTATGTCACATCTTTAATTGGAGTTTGCTTTCATTCACGTCTTCATGCACTCTGTTCAGTATGGAAGGAGGAGAGCTGTTCAACAGAATTCAAGCCAGAGGAGACCAAGCCTTCACTGAGAAAGGTGAGAATGGATCCTGTGATGAATGATTATATCGGACCCTCGTCTTAAGACAGGAAAGAACAGAGTAAACAGATCTGACTCATAGGGCCAGACGCACTTCAGCCGAAAGCTCAGACGGCAGCTGGTTTGTTAGTAAACTGTTCAGTGGGAGAACTTGGCTCTTCAAAGCTGCCTAAATCCTCAGAAATTACTTGTTTTAAAATAAAATAAAAATAGTGTGAACATTAGTTTTTCCTAAATAAGTGCTGTGAGAAAATACAAGACACATGGATTTGCTTTTGTAAATTAACTATGTGGAATTGAACCTTCTACCAAACAGTCGCAGTAAATTTAAAATGGAGCTGAGTCTGTTTTTCCCTAATCGCTTCTGGTTTAAGAGAGTGTTTATCTTTTTTTTCTTTTTCCTCCCAGAGGCGTCAGAGATTATGAGGGACATTGGAACTGCCATCGCGTTCCTTCACAACATCGACATTGCCCACAGAGACATCAAGGTAGACAGGGATCAAGAGGATGCCGTCATGAGACGCGGAATGTAATTTCTGCTCATCAATCTTCTGCTCTCAATCTTCTGCTTGTGTCTTCAGCCGGAGAACCTGCTGTACACCACCAAAGCGAAAAAGGCAGTGCTGAAGCTGACAGACTTTGGCTTTGCCAAAGAGACGACGCTACATAACCCCTTGCAGACGCCCTGCTACACACCGTACTATGTGGGTACGACGTTTTATTACTCTTTTTTTTTTCTTTTTTTTTTTTTTGAAAGATCTGGAAATATTTTTGGGTTTGGGTTATTGCTAATATTCACTATTATATTTTTTGTGTTTGTTTGGCTGTGTTACCCTCGATAAGCCCCTGAGGTTTTGGGTCCGGAGAAATATGACAAGTCATGTGACATGTGGTCTCTCGGCGTCATCATGTACATCTTGTAAGTATCGGGTATAGAGTTTTGCGTTTTTCTGAGTGTCCTATGAATGTTTTGCAGTTATTTCTCCGCCAGCTTTGCATCCCTTAGAGAAAAATTTGTTTTGACCTTTTTTTATAAACATTCAGATCTGGATTTACTTCTAGGCTTTGACTAGGCCATTCTAATCATTCTTAATGTACGTCTGACCTAAATTATTGCATTGTAGCTGAGATCTTTTGCGGGTCTTCTTCCTGGATTTACTTCCATTCATCTTCTCATTAACTCTGTCCAAAGCTGCCACCGCTATGTAAGGGTGCTGCATTCAGTCTGTTGTGTGGTGTCAGGTTTTCACCACACCTAGCATTCTGCATGTAGGCGAAAAATGTCCCACGTTGGTCTCTTGTGACCAGAGCACCTACCTCTACATGTCTTCTGTGCCCCTTCGTAGTTTGTGGAAAAATTAACACATACAAAAAAACGCTTAAATTATACACAGCTAGACTCTGTTTATTAATTACGTAGTAGGTTGAAGGCTGTGTGTAAGCAGTGTGACCAAATGTAAAACAAAAATTCAAGCATCTGAATGCTTACGGAAGATACTGAGGATGTGCGCGCCTGAAGGATTTCAGAGACCAAATAACAAAACTCACATCATTTTTTTTTTTTACCCAGGTTGTGCGGTTACCCTCCTTTCTACTCCAACACGGGTCAGGCTATCTCTCCAGGGATGAAGAGGAGGATCAGGATGGGCCAGTATGAGTTCCCTAATCCAGAGTGGTCCGAGGTGTCCCAGGAAGGTAGGGGTTCAGTAGTTTCTGTAGCAAGAAAACAACTTACCAGGCGAAAAACTTTGGGATTACCTGAACTGCCGAATATGAGCATGTGACTCAAACAGGCCTCATGGCAGGAACTGCTAGAGTTAAGAAAAAAAAAGAACTTTATATCAAGGGTCCTCAAAATCTACTTTTCTGCTATTGAGTAAGTTGGCTGACAAAAAGCTGTATGCAGAACTCAAACATTCATATTCGTATTTATATGTCAATACAGTTGTTGTAACCAAAATTCTGCTGAAATATTTGCGAGTCTGAGAGTATGAATCTAAAAGCTGTGAGTTCAAGCTCTTTTGAATACAACTCTAATTTTTACGACTACGAACTCCTCCTTTCTCTTTGGACACGAATTCAACTTTGTGGGTACGGGTAAAAAATTGTTCTGATGACATCAGGGGGTGGATTAATCGATCTGCGATCTCATCAAACACAACCCGCTACATATTTAAAGATGGCAGTAGACATTGGACCGGGTCGAGCAACAGCCTGAGGTTGAAGCTTCACAGGTAAGATCAGCATATTTCTCTATATAAACAAGTGGTTTCTCCAGCCGGAGCGGTGCTGTGTTTGATGTGTTCGCGGATCGATTACTCCGCCTTGTGACGTCATCATAATCATTTTTTACATTTTTTAGCTGCTTTTTATTAAACTTTTATTTTTTATGGCAAAGAAAGTTGTGACAGAGGCTATGAAACCCTTTTTTTGTGTATTTTACCCTATGTGCTGAGTTGACCTTTTTCCGAGGCATGCAATAGCAGAAACAGGAAACCGTGGGGCTGCACATTATGACTCTGTAGCTTTTCCTGGGTGACCTACTAATTCAGAGAGAAAACTTTAGCAAGCTTGGCCATACATGCTGTACAAGGTAGTATCTTAGCTTTGACAGCTGCAAGTAGCCGCTATCCTGGAGCAGATTTCTAAATTAAAACGGGCCTTTGTTTGCATGGTTTACGTGAGATCGGCAAGTCAGCTTCAGTTTAAAGTCTTGTGCTTCTGTAACCTGTCGGAAACTCTTCTATGTTACCCACATTTTTGTTCTTTCTGTTTCCTTACCTCAGCCAGCTGATGTACTTTTATCAAGCATGACAGTGTATGACTCAGTTCTTCTTATTTCTCTTTCTTTTAGAATTTTTTTAACAATCCCCAAACTATAATAATATTGCACTATAGATATTGTTGATATGTCTAGCAAACACTTTTGTTGTATTTTAAACTATTCAGATATACAGTAAGTTTATTTTGACCTATTTCTTCCTTCCACAGTATGCAATGGTGTGCAAAGGTTTTGATACACCTAAACCTTTTCGCCTCCCGATATTACATTTAGCTTTTATGTCATAGATCAACATAAAGTAGTGCATACTTATAGGTAAAAATACAGGAATACATACTTTCTTACAGACTAAAAATATGAAAAATGTGGCATTCACTTGCATTAATGACACTTTACCATGATATGACTAAGAAACATATCCAGTTCAAATATTTTTCGGAAGTCCCCCATAAACTTTAACAAACCAAATTTTACTATTCAGTCTCAGCTCAGCATAGATCCGGCTGTTCTCTGACGGCATTATGAAGATGCAGTTCAGGGACAAAGTTGTGGATTAAAACAATATTTGGTTATAAACAACATCCCAAGTTTTTTTGTTTTTCTATTTAAATCTCACAGAGAACTTTTCAATCTTTTGTATAAAAAAGTTTTTAAATTAACACACAACTTTAAACTCAACATATACCAAGACCTTTCACAATATCTTAACAACTAAAATATCAATATATATTATATAGCATAATATAGATGTACATCAAATTGAGATAGTGTTTTATTATTATTTTATCGTATAATTGTATTAAATTCCTGCATGACACTAAAAGTGTCAGTAACATCTATTTCTGATATTCATTGTTCTTGTCACCTGACACCTGCTTTCCTTTATCTCAACAGATGCATTCAATTACAACTGTTATAGATATTTATGAATTGCCTTATGTTCTAACATTGTGTAACATTTGGAGCAAAAATGTCTCTCGGGATTGTAAAACATCCATTACATAAAGTGGGAGGATAGGCAGGCAACTGTAAATTAATAGCAGCGGGCCACAGAGCCCAAGTGTGGCAAAATGAAAGCCCTGATATATAGAAAGGCACAAGAAGTCCATTTTACATGCAAAATATTATGGCTTAAGCATGCCGTACCTAGAGAGAAACATCGGGGAGGCATCAACCCTGCTTTTTCTATCAGGGACAGGGAAGCTGAAAGGAAAAACAACAAAAAGTTTCCAGCATGAAAACAACTTTAAACCTGAGTGGGATGGTTTTCGATTAAAGTGTACTGATGAATTAGAACGGTGTAATCTTAGACCAAAACTAAATCAAAATGATCATTTATGGAAACAAAAGACACAAAACCTCAATGTTAGGATGTGTAAAGCACACCAGAAGGTGATTTAATAGAAATTCATTTTACATTTTTCAGATTTTATTTAGGTCAACATAATAGAGATGTTTCAATAGAAGTGCCCATTTGCTTTGTCCATATAAACTCTGGTTAAAAATATATGGCTGTGTGGCTGTAATGTACAAGAAAAAAAAGAGTATGTTCCAACAATATATTGCTGAGTTTGACTCACCAGTTCTGACGCTGCAGCCTCAACAAACAGCATCACACAAAACTGGATGCAACAGACTAACATGCAATGTTTACAACACACTACCACAAACACTCAACTTTTTCTTATCAGCTTGCCTTTTTTTGTTGTAATCAGCCCTAGAGGTGCATTCCAGTTAAGTCTGCGGGAAAGATTATCTTGTTTCCAACCCAGAGTTCTTCTTTCTTGTTTAATAAAGCGCCTAGACCGCTGTTCTAATGCGGTTTCATGTCCTCAATCTTGCCCATCACGGAGATAAGGAAGGAATGGGTCAGTTTAGTTATGTTCAGACTCAAGTGCAAGAATGATTCTGGCCCTAGAAGTCTGCATCCAGGGACTAATCTTGGCTTCTTAATGTGTTTCCTCTCAGCTAAAGATCTGATTCAACAGCTGCTGAAGACGGACCCGAATGAGAGAATGACTATCACTCAGTTTATGAACCACCCTTGGATAAATGTAAGTAGGCGGCCAGTGATCTGCCTCGTTTTCTCGTCCGTCTGCCTCTGCCTTCATCGGGACGTGTGTGTGTTTGTGTGTCTCTCCCACGCTCTGCAGCAGTCCATGATGGTTCCCTCCACTCCGCTCCATACCACTCGGGTCCTGAATGAAGACAAGGAGCTGTGGGAAGATGTGAAAGTAAGCTGAATAACTAACAACACCGACTCCTTCAGGTCAAACTCTGCCATTACAATCTGTTACTGCCAGAGTCCAATGACCTCAATAATGTCCATCCATCCATCATCCATCATCTAACCCGCTTATCCTTGTGGGGTCGCGGGGGTCTGCTGACGCCTATCTCCAGCTTACGAAGGGCGAGAGGCCGGGGCCAGTCCATTGTATCCTCAATAATGTCCTGTCTCAAAAATATAGTCAGGAGTTTGTAATTTCTCTGTTCAAATTTGAAAAATAAGTATTGGTCTCATCTAACTCATACTAAAAATCTAAAATATCTGTTATGAAATACTAACCTTTATTTACATTTAAGTTAAACTTTAAACCCCCTAAGAAATGACTTAACTTAACTCCAGTTCAAGTTTTTGTCACATCCCTCATCTACCACTAGGTGGCGGAAGTGCGCCCCAGCCTGTAATATGACTCTGTTAAAACATTTAACACTAAACACGCTCCTCCTTACAACTTTTTTTTTTCTGTTTGTTTATACACAAAGAAGTGAGTTGCCTCATGCTTTCACTAAATCCCCCACGGCCGATTCCACACGTACGGAGCATAATTTCTGAATGTGGATTCGTACATTCCTTCAAAAACAAACAAAATGTGCACGACTGAAGTGATAAAGAGTTTTTTATAATAATGATGAACCTGACGTCCTGTGTTGCAGCTAACCACTGCTTGTGTTGCGTAACAATTAGGCAAACTGCACAGAAAAGGTGCAAAACCAGAAGAATTCAGTCTGGGTTTTTTTTTTCTACAGGCAGTGTGGATCACGGCTGACGAACAGCAAAAGACTCCAGGGCTCCAGTTTCTCTTGACCTCAGCTTAGAGCACTTAGACCTTTCACCTAGTTTATAAAGATACTCTCATTTTATCCCCAACTGGTCTACTTTGCCTTTTTCTGATTTTGTTTTTTGCTCTGCCAGAATTTTGGGTGCCTTTTTTGAAGCTAGAGTGTCTTACTGAAGTATTCACTCCTCTTTTTACATTTTGTGACATTACAGCCAAACACTTTTGTGTATTTTACAAGGATTTTATGTTATATTATTGCATAATATTGAATTGGATGTGAATAGAAACAGGGTCGATTAATTATCCACTACTTGATTGGTTGGTCTGACCTAAAATCCAAAGAAAATCACATGATGTTTGTGATTGAGAAGTAAAAACATGTCAATTAAATTGAACAAGTATGAATACGCGGAGAAATCTGTACTAAATAAAAAGATTCTGAGGGTGGCAAAAATGTTCAGCAGTTTATTTGTTTCAAAACCGATGTCTTAAAGTCTTCCTTGGGAGTTTTCTCACTGGGAGTTCTCTTCCACTCGCAGGAGGAGATGACGAGTGCCTTGGCGACCATGCGCGTGGACTACGACCAGGTAAAGATCAAGGACCTCGACACGTCCAGCAACCCTCTTCTCAACAAGAGACGCAAGAAGGCCGCCGCGGGAGGCAAGGGCGGGTCTACCGTCTGCCAAAGTCAGTGAGACGAGTTAGACACTCTGGGGAAACTCCCGAGCCAACAGTGTTGGACGACGTTAGTCAGAGGGCTGGTTCGAACTTCTGTGTCTGGAAGCTGAGATGCATCCTTGGGGGAGGAGAATAAAAGCCGGACATGCGATCCCCATCAGTGGTAGAAACGAACAGCTCCGCTCACTGTGGGTTTCTCTGTATTGATAATGTTTATTTGCAGGGTTCTTTTTATTGCTAGATTGTTTATAAGTTTGTCTGTGTCCGGACGATGAAGTATTTCTAGTGAAGTTTCTTTTTTTTTTTTTTGTGTACTTGAATGCTAGATCGCCTCAGATATTTGGGGCTACTGTTAAGATCACAGACACACAGAAAGAGAACGACTGTTAAGCGCTCCCCATCGCCTGTGTTGTCTTAATGTTGTGTTTTGCTGCTTGCTTTTCACAATTAAAGCACAGTCTCATGCCGACTGTCTTGTTTTTAAGCGCAGCCCTCCGTGCTGGCCCACGGCTCCTACTATACGGAAATACATTTCATATCCAAGCAGCAATAAACATGGCATAACTCGCTGACAACGGAGTCACATTTGGACGCCACTCTGGCATCTCTGCAGAACGATGGGAACTCCCGTAAGTGGCTCAACAAATGCTTAACCAAGAACCAGCGGGTTACCAGTTGGGACATGGATTTACAACATTTTATGTAGCAAGAGCTCGATGATTCTGTGTGTGGGAGTAGGCGAAGCGCTTCTCGTGAATAAGGGCTGTTCTCGGATGACACGAAGTCTAAGTTGACTTTGAATCCTTGTGGGTTTTAAAGTGAAACCGCAAATGAAAGGAGTACGAACCAATCCTGAAATCTGAGCGGGAAGGCCAAACATTTCCAAGTTATTTGTTTTGGTAGTTCAGAATGTGATCTTGAAAACGAGACGCTCTGTATGATGCAGTATTTCTGAAGCACTCATAAATGGTTTATAACAGGAAACAAACAACTCCGATTAGCCATGGAAGGAAGTCGGTCATTCAGGCTTTGTTGGTAGTTGTTGGTATAAATAGCAGCAACTTTTTGGGGACTCAGGCATCTGTCAGGCCACCTACTCCAAAAGGTCAACAATATTATGTTTAGAAGAAAAGAACCTTTCCCCCACTCTGATCATATGGCTGTGCAGTATTTGGGTTATAGGTTACGAAACCATAAAACCCTTCTTGGCTTCCCATGTGGAACAATGAGATAATGACTATATTTAAACCACTCAATGAGAGGTTTACGTGCTCTGGATAAAAAATGAAAAAAAACTCCTTTTTATCTGAATGTCTGAACTCAAGTCAGACCAAACTTCTCCAATTGAAATACAGTTAAAAATTATTTGAGAAAAATAATATATCCGAAATGTGTTTATCAACGTTTTCATCATTACCTCACTATTTGGTAACATTGAAATTAAAGTTTTGGTTTTCCTTCCACAGGATTTTCTCACTAGTTGGCTGTAATTTCGGAATAATTTGACGATTCTGACTGACCGAGGAACCAGAAGCTGGGTTTTTACGTCAGAGAGAAACTTCTGGTTTTGTCTGAGTCGTCTAAGCTCAGACACTAAGAGAAAAATATACACAGTAAGTTTTGTGATCGAGGCAATTTCACAGAATCATTTCCGATCGATCATTCTGTCACAAAGCGGCGCCATAGATGTTTTCGTCTGAGCGAATGAGTCACCCGTTTAAACCGGGGACGGTCACCCTTACACCCTCTACTGCGTCACTCGTGAATAGTTAACACCGTGTTACACTGTCGGACTTTCCCCACGCCTGAAGTTTACAAAGATGGGAAGATGGGAAAGCTGCGTTCAGGAACACTTCCAGGCACGGAGGGAACGTGGCACGACTTGCTCTGATGACGAAACTCCCGGCAGTCCCTGGTTTTTTAGTTGTCTCTACTTTTATTTGCAGAGTCATGCAATGTAGGAACACTTTAATACTTTAATCTAAAACCCGAGCACAACACACATATGTTGGACTGGTATGTTTGTTCCTGGCTGCTCAAAGGCAGGAGGACATGAGGAGTGTCTCGCTGGCAGATTGGGGACATCGATCACTTTGGCCTTTTGGGAATGAATGTTTTTGGGAGGGGTCTACAAAGAGCTCTGTGACATGTCTGAAGTTTCCCTGACGCCTCCTGGCTCTGTTTGTTTGTTTTACGGCTAAACCATCTGATTTGATTTGTTTACATAGTATTACTGCCTTATTACTTCACAGACCTGAAGGCGCTCGCTTTGCTCGACGGGATCCCTGCAACGTTACATGACTGTAACAAGCCTCCTGTAGGGGTACTGATGGACAAAAAAAAAAAGGTCACTGATGCCACACATGTTTCAAAAGGAGAAACATGTGTGGAGAGTAGGAGCCAAGGAAGTACGTGAGAATAAGCAGGTCAAGGTCAAGAAAGGAAGGTAAAACATATCAGACCAGGAGGGAAGGAGGAAAGAAAGCTGTAGGGAAAACACACACAAGGAAGTCACACAAGTCTGTGGAAATAAGAAAAACTGAATCACACAGGGTAAAAAAAAAAGAGGATTCAAAGCAGAAAAATGGGGAAAACGATTTGAGCTAATTTAAGCTAAAGATAGTTCCGTTTTCCATGTTCTTCACAACCTGGAAAACACTGAATCCCATCATTTTCGCACTACAGAGTCGGTGCCGTGCATTATCATTGGCCGCATCTAACAGAGTCCTTGCTACCAAAATAGCCAGCAGTCCTCACAGACGGGTCACATGACGCTCGTATCTTTAGAGAGCGACAGTGCTGGGACCTTTCTCCGCGCGCCAGTGAGGTTTTCACTTATGTTGTACTCGCCTCGCTCCTTCCTCAAAGCAAACACGCCACAAGCCAGCTCTTGCCTCATCTGGTGCTCCTCATTACCGCAGTGAAGAAGAAAAAAAAAACGATTAACTCGTGGCACACCAGACAGACCGGTTCTCCAAGCTGAGGTTTTCTTGGAACCTTGCAGATGCCTTGTCAGGAGGACAGAGAGCCAGCCATGACGGTCATGGCAATAATCATGCGCATCTTTTTTTTTTTCACTTCTATCGGTTCTCAGCTTAACACAAAGAAGTTAAAATAATCTTTATTGTGAAGAACCTCCACGTACAACATGTGGCACTCCTTTAAAATGTTTGGATAATGATGCACCTGATGCACACGAAGAGAGGCTTAAATTGAGGTTAGGCCTCCCTATTCCATTAAATAAATGGTGTTGAGCAATATTAGACTGAAAGCTGAAAACGTAGGGTTTGTTTTGAACGGTTACCAGAAGACGTTTCCAAAGTTGCTTCAGAACGAACAGAAAAAAAATAAAGTTTTCCCCTTGACATACCCAAGGAACAGTTGTTTAACCACAACACAAGGTGCCACATTTGTCGGCACAGAGGTGGAGCACTCATGATAAGGGTTTCCTTATTGAGAGATTGATTCATTACTTCATTTATTCACTGATCTGCTCTGAAATCCATTGATAATACTTTGGCGTTCGCCACCCAAATTAGTCAGAGTCAAAAACCCGTTGGAGCACAAGCGCCTCTGAAAAACGCAGCTCGGATGGAATCAACCACTGAGTGAAAGCATTAAATTAGGAAAGCTAGAAGTTTAAAGTATAAACAAAACCATTTATTGCACAGACTAGTTGCTCAACAGGTGAGACCCCCGGCTCGTTCGTTGCTTCCCGGATCCAGAGTTCAGCGGTTAATCTACATCAAAATGGCCGAATGAGATGGAACCCAGCTCAAAACACCAAGTTATTTAAAATAACACGAGCAACACACATGCAAACCTAAATATCTTTGGTCCCACTACAAAGCATAGTGGCTCACAACTTTAGTGGATGTCTGTTTTTGTTTTTTCACCCCCTCACAAAAACCCTTCTAGGCATGGATATACTCATACCGATAAGACAGGTTTGTGACATTTAATGTTTAATCTTTGACCAATTCTCCTTCCATCTCGTTTGCTCTCAGACTACATCGAAAGTTTTTTGGTTTCTTTAGGTTTTAAGTCTGTTTTGTTTATTTATTGGATTTTTTTTTTTTTATCTAAAATGTCCTTACATTTCAATGAGTAAAAATGGAGTCCAGACACAAACAAATAGAATCATCCATAATATGATTATTAGAAACACATGGTATTTTTTGTTTATATGTTGTTGTTTTTTACACCAGTTCCACATGGCGTGTTTGGCCAGAGATCAGATGACATTGATGGCATACCACCATCATCATCAAATGAAACTGTACTTTAGTTGGAAAGTTTCCTTTCTCTCTCTTTTAGCATTCTGCTAAGTTTGTGTGGCGACAAGATGGCTGCTTGATCTGCCTCCAGGTGCTGGAGGTTAGAAGAAAAAAATGTGTCCCTGTGTTACTTCAGATTTATACCCAAGGGGAACAGAAAATTAGTCTTGAAAGATTCCTAGAAGGTGTATATATATATATATAACTATGAAAGATCAATTTATATTCTTTATAGTCTTGCATGCAACAAGCAGTGCAGATCATGCATGTCTCACCCCCCCCTCAGCCTCCCAGATCAGATGGTGGGTGGGGAGGAGGAGGAGGACAGGTAGGGAGGAAACTCCTCCATCGCATCCATTTCTAGTCGAGTCTCCTCCCGACCTGCGGCCGCCTCGCATTCTCACGTACACGCAGGGGGTGTGTCCGCTCCGGCATCTCGGTGGTCTGTCTGCGGGCTGCTGCTGGAGCCACGCACTCTCCATCAGACGCTCCTCCGCGACCATGAGAGGCTGCTCCAGCCGATCCAAGTCCACGCAAAACCAGGGCAGTGCGGGTAAGAGACGTTTCTTTTATTTTTTAATAAATATATTATTTTATTTTATTTTTTACACCCCCCCTCTCCTTCCTCTACTTCCCCTGGATCGAGTTCTTGTCATTAGATCCGGATCACGCGTCGCTGCTCTTAGAGACGTAAACACGCGTTCACCTTTCCCCCAAATTCAGCATCACCGCGACGATCGCCGCTTGTTCTGGAGAGAGCAGGACGTCTGTAACAGCAGCCGGGAGCCAAACCGAGGATGGAGAAGAAGCAGGCGAGCTCCACGGACACATGTGTTTGGTTTCTGACAATATAATGCAGGAAAAATCAACAACACACAGAAGTAGATCACTAGAAGGAGCAGATCCTCTCGGTCTCGGGTTGTTGTTGTCTCATGATTGTGGTCTCCGTGAAAGTGATCGGATTGTTTACAGTTGTTGTGATTGTTTGTAGCTGGTTTGGTTGTGATTGTGCTGCTCTTGTGTGGACTGGATCGCAGCGATGCCTGAGCCCAGGGCTCCAGAGCCCAGGGCTCCAGGGGGCTGAGTCCTTGCTGAAAGCCTGGCGTTATCGCACACTTCTATATTGGGAAGTGACTTGTCCGAGCTAAAAGGCTGCTAGCTGCAATCAGATCCGGACAGCTGCTGCTGTAGGAGGAGGAGGAGGAGCCCCAGCTCTGCTTCCTGTTCAGGCTCTGGTGTGAAAGCATGCAAGACACCTCACTGGAGAATCTGACCCGCTTCCAACAGAAATAGCTGTCCTGGAGTGGCTTAAAAAGTGAGCTCAACCCCTCAACCTTTGACCTTTTGGCCACATTTGGCGTGCTTGAGTGGGATTCAGAGCGATTTTACCAAAAAACCAGAAGTAGTCCACAGCCGTGTTCACACTGCTGCATAGTTTTCAAAGTTCAAGAAGCGTTGAAATTAACACTGTAGCAATGAACACACTTTTTTTGTGTTTGAACCACCCGTGTGCTGCACGTCCTTCGGGGGTTAAAGTTTACCAGCTTCGCACATCTGGAGAATAAGAGCTCAGTCACATTGAATCTGGTTTATTTAGGCCGCGGCTTCAATCATCAATGGGCTATGTTGACACCTCTTTTGTCCTATAACGCCATGTTTTGTTTTAGCTGTACCTATCGTTCCCATCAGCCTCTAATAATTTCCCCTACCCGGCATTAAAAACAAACAAACGAACAAAAGAAAACATCCCAACAGCATGTAGCTGCCCCCGCCATGCTTTCATGGTGGAGGCGAGTTCGTTCTAACCACAAAAAAGTCATATTACTTGCCTAAAGTATAGATTTAAGTTGTCACAGTGACAGATGCTGGATCACAGCAGCTCCCGTCTCGTTTGCTTTCTTTACTGATACCCTCCATATCTACCAGTTTAGCCGGACACCCTTGTGTTTGCGGGTGTATCATAGTCTTTCTATCTTTCATAAAGGATTGAACGGCACTAGAATGTTAACATCCTTATTTAAACGTCTCTAAAACTTTATCGTTGCCCCCAACTGTCATTTTCATCATGTTTTTTGTCCTTGACCGCCACATTTAACGGATTAAAAAGGGGCCTGAACGCAAATGCACGCCATCGTGCATCGTCTCAGTTCGTACAGGATCATAACAACTCCTGCATGTTTACTTTTCCCATTTGATATTCTAAAAATACACCGTGAGTTGTAAGAGTCACTTTTCTACGTGGACCTAATGAACCCGAGTTCAATTATGATCTGCCAGCAGTAAGGACCCATGTATGTTTGAGTCATTTAATTAGAAACACCATCTCACCACATTTGGGTCACGGGCCCTATTGCTCCATCTGCGAGACTGACTCCGAGCTTAATATAACATAAAAAAGCACAAAGCAGATAGACCTACTAACCTGGAAACGTACGGGAATTTGTACTGTTTTTTTTTTTTTCTCCCATGCTGCTCAGAGAACAATCCTTCTTCTCTCTACTCAGAATACACAGAGTTTCTGAAATTCTTATGAAAATGCAGCAAAGACATATATGAACATGAAATGTAATTGTATTGTAGGGATTAAATATTCACTTTGTTTTCAATTTGTTAGCACTGGTGCCAGTGTTCAATGAAACCAGACCCGGATGAAGGGAGTGCAGTAGTGCCACCTAATGCCCATTGTCTGCAACTGAAAAAGTTTTGCCATGGACCAACACCCGGTTTAATTAACATAATTGTGAGGAACATTGGGCAAAACCTTCAGTTTCTTGCAGCCTTTACTACAAACAAAGTTGATCCTACAAAGTATGGATTGAAAAAACATATATATTTGCAAAAAAGTATTTATGTATGAAAAAGGTTTAAAGTCACATTATATTTTTCTTTTACTGCATTATTTTGTAGTTTTTTTGGGGGGTTCACTGGATTAAATCCCAACAAAATACATTAAAAGATTGCAGTTGTACGATTAAACGATGTAAATACTTTGCAAGGCTTTACCGACTTTGCAGTTATGAACACACATAAAACGAATTTAAAAACCGTCCCCTTCTTTTTCCCTTGCAAGTACCTAAAAAAAAAAAAAAAAATTAAAATCTTGGTTTTTGGCTCCCAAAAAAACAAAAACAAAGCAGCGCTGTACAATTAGCTTGGGTTTTAAAGGTGAGGTTTAGCATTTCATTCTGCAAAGATATTGCTGTTTTCGCAGGCAAGCCGTGTGTGGCGTCACCCCTGATGTAATTTCAAACAGAAAACCATTGTGCTCAGATAACATAATCCCAAACACAACACGCTGCTGAAGCAATACAGCAGAGCAAGTTTCCACATAGGCCTCACTCTCTCTCTCACACACACACACACACACACACACTAACACACAAACTGCTAACATGTTATCTCAACGTCTGTGCACAAATATTAGGTTATGAATGGGGGGTAAGAATTATTAGACCAAAAGCATTGGAAAAGCAATCAGTGTGTCCCTCTTAGCACATGGTCACACTTCTCATTCAAGCTCTTATTGCAGGTCTGCTTTTTGATTTAATTATCCTACTGAGTGCCTTTGAGAGACCACGTCAGGTAGAATCGTGAGGATTAATCCTCCCATTGTTGTGTTTTGATAATGTATCAGTAGACTCTGTATAGCATTGGTTCTCACTATGTTTAGATTAACTAAATAATTGATCTGCTTTTAGATCCCTTATTTAACAACTCAATAAAGTGAGTGAGTCTTTCCAGATTTCCAAAAGTGGATGCAAATAACTGTTTTTTCCTAGATTGATCACTTTTTACCAATTGGTATTAAAAAAATGAGACAATTTTAATTGTCAATGAATTAGGACCAAAGTAAACCGTCTTGCTGTTTACTTGGATTGATTTGAAATTTATATATACTGAATTGGAACTGATGTAGATTCTGTGTACCTAGATTTTAACTGGGTTTTTTTGTTCTGTAAAAGTGTCATTAAAAGACATTTGTTGGATATTGATGTAAAATAGTGTGTGGAAAAAGCATTTGCACTAGATTTCCTCTGTTTTGATGTTTTGTAACACTGAAATGTTTCAGACTGTCAAACACAATTTAGTATCAGACAAAAACACAAAACGCCATCTTCAGATAATTATAAGGATTAAAAATAACTATCCAAATAACTGAAACTTGTGGGGGAAAACACAATTGATCCCCACGTATAATAATGATTAATTTATGATTAACCGCTGATTTTTGAGTTTTACTGCATTTGCCAGGCCGAGCCAGGAGGTCACAACAAAACCTAGAACATCAGGTTTCTCAGTTAAGGTCAAGGTTCATGATTTATCAAAAAGAAAAGAGACTGGACTGGATAAATAAATGAATGAGAAAGTTTTAAGGGGAAAAAGACTGTTTTAGCACCACTGTTAATAATACTGCATCTGTTTTAAATTGGACTCTTCAGGATACTGGTAAATTAAAAAGATGCAATTTTGATCACTAAGCTGCCCAAAATAACTGCATTTAATCAGTATTGATGTACATTGACGCTCTCATTAAATGTAGCGTGAAGTTAAGAGAAAAAAAACGATTTCCTTTCATAACTTTAGATCAAATCTTCAAAATGTGTTGCCACAATAAATCCAGTTTCTCATCATGACAAGAAGGTTTTCATGATAATTATAAAATAAATGCTCGCCCCTAACTGGCATGCCAACATAGTAGCGGTAGAGGGAAGTTCTGGTACCTCTCAAAACCCAAATACTATGCTGTGAACGAGTGAACTATGAACCCTGCTCTCTTGCAGAAAACCCTGGTCAAGAATGTTCTGCAACGGTAAAGAAAGGTAATGCAATTTATGTCAAAATCTAAAGCAGGGCGGTGAGTTAACACCTTCTTTGTAAAAAAAAAAGCAAAGGTTGTGCAGTGGTCTGGCCAAAGTCTGGATTTATGCTTTCAAAAGTCTTTCAGTGTGGCTTAACTGAAACTAATTTAATAAAACATTCTAAAGGAAATACGGATTTTTATCGTAAATGCTTGAAGACACCACTTCCCACCAATCGTGGCAATATACCTCTGAGCTAGATACTATGAAAGAACTGTTTTTTCCCCCTTACTAAATACATTTCTCGTTTGAAAACTCAGTTTTTTATTCATTCAGGTTTCTTTGACTGACGTTAAGATTTGTTTGACTGTGTAGTTTGTGGTTATTAATCATTAGGTTTGTTGGGTATATTGTATGCATCAAACTGGCATATAGAGGACATATGTACAGCAGAGATGTAAAGTAGTTACACAAAAAGACTGAAACGGAGATGACTCCAGGTTTAGTTATCGTGTTGCTTCATGTGGATTTGTTTATGGTTAGACATCTGAAAAGTGTGGCATACACTTGTGTTGAATATCACTCAGACTTGCAACAGCAAGTCCTTTAGAAAACGGCTAAACATTGGTCAGACAAAATGGATATATTTCTACCTATTGTCAATATTTTATAAGTCTGGACTTTGACTGGGTTATTTCGTTATTACTGCAAACAGATAAGATGTCACGTAAGACAAAACCAGAACAGATGTAAATGTAACTAAAATACCAACATCAACTAGAAGAAATCTGTGTGCCAGTAGCTGACCGGTCCGTTCTACTTCATCTGATATGTGCTAAATCATTACATTGTAGCTACAGCTTTGTGTTTAGTGGTTGTCGTCCTGATGGAAGATGAAGCTTTTTGGTTCTGCTCCAAAATTACCTTGGTCTTCATTTCTGATTAATGTACTCCTTGCTTAGTTTGTTATTCCTTCTGTGTGGCCATGTTTTTTATAGCAACGGAGTTGTTCCATCATTTTTTTCCTGTTTTCTACTGATAGATGGGGCTCTGTGAGGTTTTTGAAACTTGAAATTTGGTTTAATAACGCCTTGTTGCTTTTAATTTTCTCCACAACTTTCTCCCCTGACCTGTGCCTTGTTCCTCCGTCTAAATGATGCTGTTTATTCATTAATATTCACAGATCAGATGCATTATTTTGTCAGATTAATTTAAACACTGGTGGACTCCATTTACTAAGTATGTAATGTTTTAGTGCTGTTAAACTGGATTTAATTTAAAGGTATCGCAGTAAAGTGACAATACGGCTAAATAACAGCACCTAAAGGCAGTCTTCATTTAATCTGACTGAAATTGAGAGCATTGCTGAGAAGAACGGACTGAAAGATGTTGATGAGCAAATCTGGTAGAGATAGGACTGTAATTATACCAAATATGTATTACCATTAGAGAAAATAAACTTTGTGAACGTAATCTAACAACATTAGAAAGTGTCACATTGATATAACATATGTGTTATAATACAGTGTGCTATAGTTCACATTGTGCAATATTCTCAGCTATTGCTAATCTTACTGCTTTACTACTTTTATGTTTGCTTATCCTTCTCTTATAATCAGTTACGACCGAATAGGTTTGTGATTTTATCCGAAGGTAGACCACCTGTTCAAAAATAATTACTGCGCTTCACTCAAGCGCAATACGGTTCTCCGTTTTACAGGTAGCGAGCTGCGCTTCTTCCACCGTGTTTACGGCGTGTATGGCAAGTCGAACTACATTTCATAGCTAGGGAGCAGCTTCAGCCAGGCTTGTGCACACAAAAAAAGAAATTAACTGAAGTTTCGCTTTGCTGTTAATGTACTAATAATTGAAATGTAATTGTTGTTGAAGTCCTCCTTGACTTCCCCAGGTTGGTTGATCTCAGGGCAGCATATTCAGGTTCTCACAATGTTCAAATAAAAGACAAGATCAGATCCGCTCAGCAAAAGACAATCTCGCGAATTTTAAACTGATACCTTCTGCAGAAGGGAGACCTGCGACCTCTCTGTGCAATAGCTACATCAGGTCTGAGGTCTCAGCCCAGCATCAGGCTATTTTATTGAAAGTAGGGAGTATACAGAGTCATAAAACAAATCACATGTGTTTTACACAAACTGTTGCAGAAACCGTTATTCCCCCTCCTCGCTGACCCCTCGCTGACCCCTCACTGACCCCTCGCTGATCCCGATCAGTCTGCATAAACAGGAGAAAGATAGTACAACTTTGCCATCAGGTTTCACACTCTCCAACAAACAGATTTATTGCTAGGGATCGATGGATAGCCCCCTTCCCGTGCCCCTCTGGACTCAGCTCCTCCGAGAGAGAATAAACAGGCCTTATCAGGAATTTATAGCTCTTTGTTATATGCACACACTTCTAGTATTAAAAGAAACATGAATATATATGAAAGAAACATGAATATAAATGTTTACCATTCCACATTGTATACATCTGCTGACAAAAAAATTATATAAGAGAGTGGATTTTGTACAAAACAAGAAAAACAACTTTAATTAGTTCAAAATGCTAGTTGAGCTTTGTCTGTCTTAGAACATTTTTATTTCAAAGCCGATTTATATATTTTTTATTTTAAATATCTTTACTTTAAGAGCAAATTGGAATCTGTTGTTTGAGTTGAGGTCGTTTTTTTTTGTGATTAAATGTCAAACTGTCTTAGCGTCCCGGATGGTCTGTTAGCTTCCGCAGAAGCGAACCCGATCACGTGACAGCACACCAAAAAAAACGGGTGGTGGGGGACGAGTGCGCGCGCTGCTGCTGCTGCGGTCTCGCGCGGATGAAGCGCCGGTCAGCTCCCGAGCAGCATCACGGCAAACCTCCCCGGGTCAGCGCGGCCGCCGCCATGGACGACGCACCCAGCTTCAGGCCGCGGGAGCTCACCCAAAACCCGCTGAAGAAGATCTGGATGCCGAATAAAAACGGTCTTCCCGAGAAGCACATCTCTCATCGAAAGGGTTCGTGTGAACGACTCCGGCGTTAGCTCGAACCTACACCGGCGTTAGCTCGAACCGACACCGGCGTTAGCTCGAACCGACACCG
>JAVLVB010000211.1:4914819-4957426 GCA_032876305.1 Orestias chungarensis | reverse complement strand
ACACCGGCGTTAGCTGGAACCGACACCGGCGTTAGCTCGAACCGACACCGGCGTTAGCTCGAACCGACACCGGCGTTAGCTCGAACCGACACCGGTGTTAGCTCGAACCGACTCCGGCGTTAGCTCGAACCGACACCGGCGTTAGCTCGAACCGACACCGGCGTTAGCTGGAACCGACACCGGCGTTAGCTCGAACCGACACCGGCGTTAGCTCGAACCGACACCATCGTTGGCACGAACCGACACCGGTTTCCCGTCGACGAAACAACGGCTCTGAAGCGCGTGGCTTTCGCCGGTGAACTCTGTGATTTAGGTCCGTGGGGTTTGACGCGTAGCCCCGGCGGTTATGTAAGGGAGATTCACGCAATGTCCCCACAGTCTAGACCCGCTCTGTTCATCCACGCAGTGGTGGTTGAGAAACGGGAATAGCGTCCTTGTGAACCTCGTAGCTGTGCTCGCTGATCTTATCCGCGCTCAGTCTGATCAACTCTCAGCTCATTGTGGCAAAAGATTAGTTTAAAATGTCTCAACCTGCCTGGAGTTTGCTTCCGATTGGTGATTTTGTGTTTTTCCTTTGCTGCTTTAAGAGACTCTGGACCGGAACCAAGCATGGCTCTGCACATTTTAATTGGGGACAAATATTTGGTGTAACACCGAATCATCCTAGTAGGGTTTCGATGCTACTCAGTGGTCACTGGGTGAAAGGTTGGATGCTGTTTAAATTTATGATATGCAGTGAAACTTAAATTGTTTTTTTTTTTGCACACTTTTATGAGAATGTGCTTCTTAAATAACACATCATAAACAAGCACAACCTTGACTGTATTATACCAAACAGATTCTTTACAATATGATTGATCAAAACTCAGTGTTGGTTTATCTGGGCCCAGTCTACAGTAATCTATGTCAGACAATCTGATTGATTACTGAATCTTCACTTAAACGTACTTCTTATTTGTTGGTTTAACAAATTAGAAACTCTTTATAAATTACTTGCAAGGAGTGTAGAATGAGTCTGTTCCAGATCTGTCCATCCTAGGTTGTCCAGATCTTGATCTAGGCCTGACCAAATGTGCTTCAGGTTCTGTAAAAGCATTTTTCCAATTTTTTTATCAATTGGTTTGAATCGGAAGCCAACTTCAGAGCTCGGTAGCGCACTGAGAGGTGGAGGGGTGTTCCTGGATGCCAGCTGGCTGGGTGTGCAAAAGAAAACAAGGCGAAACTCAGATTTCAGAGAGCAGTGTGACGAATACCTGGCGTTTCGCTACACCTTACGACTAAAGTTAAACCAGAAACGGTGGAGGCGATGCGCTCTCTAACTCTTAAGGGTTACATCGGGCGTCTTGAACCAGCATTTCACAGCCTGGACTCAAGAGTGACCTTCTGCCTCCATAATCTGCCCTGTAAAATCTTATCTCAACATGAGAAATTTACCTTTAGTTATGCGTACAATTTTATAACTGGGAAGATAATCTGACAGAATACAGCAATGTTTGCTCGGCCTTACAGCTGAAAGCATTTTCTCTGTCTCCTATCCTTAACCAAAGAGACTCGGGACAGGAACTAAAGTTGCATTTTCCTTTGGTCATTCCAGTATGTATGACCAACTGTCCCACCTTGATCGTGACTGTTGGCCTTCCTGCGAGAGGAAAGACTTACATCTCCAAGAAGCTGACCCGCTACCTGAACTGGATCGGCGTGCCGACCAGAGGTATGACATCGTATGGAGGGAAGCTAACGCGCGTAAGCGAGAGCTGTTGCCCAGCTGCACAAACGGGACTTTCATTTCTGCCCTCATTTTTTTTTCTCCCAGAGTTCAATGTTGGACAGTACCGACGGGAGTTCCTGAAGATCTACAAGTCCTTTGAGTTTTTCCGTCCTGACAACGAGGAAGGGTTAAAGATCAGAAGGTATGAATCACTTTTTTTTTTACAGATATATGTTATTTTAAATAGTTATGGTATAAAGTTAAGAGCCGGACTGTTTGCCCATCCCGTGCAGGCAGTGTGCGTCAGCAGCTCTGAACGATGTTCGACAGTATTTAACAGAAGAGGGAGGCCAAGTCGCCGTAGGTTCCATGTTTAATACTGGTCTTCTGTACAGTTAAAGCACCGTAATACAATATAATATATAAAAATCAAAGCCTTCATTGGGTTGTGCTTGTTCTGCGTAGGTGTTTGATGCAACAAACACCACCAGAGAAAGAAGGGACACCATCCTGGAGTTTGCGGAACAGAACGGCTTCAAGGTAAAAATCCTGTTGTCTCAGGGTTATAAGGGAGACCGGCTCATAACGGCGGCTGCTCTGAATCTGCGCTCACCTCATCTGCTTCCAGGCTTTTTTTGTTGAGTCGGTGTGTGAAGACCCCGAAGTGATACAGGAAAACATTGTAGTAAGTAGCCGCCTTTGCAATATTTTAGCTATGAAATGAAAAGCATCCCACGGCGGTGGCCGCATCATGACTTGTGTGATGTTGTATTGATATATTACATCAAATATGTTACATCAATGAAATAAATCCACATTTGTAGCTAATAAGTGACAAAATGTGAATGCGTTCGCTACGCTCTGCATTAGATATTTTAACCCTGAGGAGAAGTAACTTCTGAATGCATTGTTCTCACTCTTCTGAGATTTTCGTTCTTATTTTTTAAGCAAGTTAAGCTGGGAAGCCCTGACTACACGAACTGTAACACAGAAGACGCGGTGGAGGATTTCATGAAGAGGATAAAGTGTTATGAAAACTCGTATCAGCCGCTGGACGAGGTTTTAGACAGGTGAGGAGAAGACGTGAGCCATGGGGAGGAAACATGCCCCCATGACTGGCATGTCACTAATCATCTCTTCTCAGGGATCTCTCCTTCATCAAAATCATGGACGTGGGGCAGCGCTACTTGGTCAACAGAGTGCTGGATCACATCCAGAGCCGGATTGTCTACTACCTCATGAACATCCACATCACGCCGCGCTCAATCTACCTGTGTCGCCACGGCGAAAGCGAGCTCAACGTCAAGGGTCGGATCGGAGGAGACTCTGGGCTCACGCTGGGGGGAAAGGGGGTACGAACAGACGTCACAACAAAGACAACAAAAGCCTTCAGGAATGTGTTTGTTTTTTTAAACTCAAACTTTGTTTTCTTTTGTCCAGTTCGCCAAAAAGCTGAACCAGTTCATTCAGACACAGAACATAAGTGAACTGAAGGTGTGGACCAGTCAGATGAAGAGAACCATCCAGACAGCAGAGGCCCTCAATGCTCCCTACGAACAGTGGAAGGTCCTCAATGAAATCGATGCGGTAGGCAGCGCGGGCGTTAACACTGACGCCGCTTCAGTTTACGTATTTCACCTCTATGACCAACGTATTTCTTCACTGATAAAAAAAATAAGTGTCACAGATACAAATTGTGGATTAAAGAGTATTTTCTGGTTTGACCAGTTAGAGTGTAACAATAAAGGGGATAGCATGATTTTTCTTTTCGTGTAGGATCATCAAATCTAAGTTTGAGCAGTGTAGGCTTTTAAAATCTGTAAAAAAGATTTTTTAAACGCTTTTCTGGTTTCCCAAAAAAATGTTGAGATAGTTCCTTTATCTTAAATCAGAATCCTCCAATTATTTAGAACATCAACGTCAGTAGCGCCACAATTGTTTCTTTCAGCGTTTGCATTCATCCCTACAAAAAGAACAGCCACCGAGGTTTTTAAAGCTCACGTTTTAACAGATTTCGTTTACGCAGTAACCGTAAAGTTCACCAGCTGTGTGTGTGTGTGTTGTAATTTTTTAGGGTGACTGTGAGGAGATGATGTACGAGGAGATCCAGGACAATTATCCTCTGGAGTTCGCCCTGAGGGACCAGGACAAATACCGCTATCGCTATCCGAAAGGAGAGGTGAGATTTTTTTTATTTTATGTTTGATGTCCAGCGAACCATAATGTTGGTTTTGAGCTGAAATATAAACCATATTCTCACCAATCTTGTATATAATGGAGGCACTCAGAAACCACATGCAAATCATTTTTTCATCTAAATAATTGTGGGTTAAAATGTAGCCGGACAGGCTACGTTCTTTTAAACTTTAAAACCTGCCTCATTTAATTAAAATCCCACTCACCCTAACGCATAAAATGCCACCAATGGCAACCCAGTTTGAGACGGCCATGAGCTTCGCTGAAAACAACCATAAACCTCCTATCAGGTGTTTTTAAGATAAAGTCCTGGTAGATAATTGCGTCATCTGATGTGGGCGAAACTCGTACCCAGTTCGTTAAACACATATTAATGTGATATCGCCATAGCGATATGTCTGGCGGTCCCACTTTTGGCTAATGTTGTAATTATTGACATGCATCTGCACTAACACTTAAAAACATGATGAACTATGATTGAGCTTGTTGTGTCTTTTTGCTGCCCCGGTTGCTCGGTTTTGTAGCAGCATTATAAACCATATAACCTTTCGGTAATGACACCCCACTTGGACGGTAAGCAACCAGCTTGATCACAGCAACCAAAGATTTCACATCAGCTGCTGTGTTATTGTGCAGTTGAATGCCCGCGGGTTGGCTATCACCTTCCCTCCATCCCATTATCCCTACGTTTGTTTTATCATCTGAGATTAATTAGGTCATTACGACCTTGGAGGTTTTTCTTTTTGTCTGTAATTGATGATCCAATTGGGGTCTTTTAACACGATGTTCCCGCTCAGTCCTATGAGGACCTGGTGCAGCGCTTGGAGCCGGTCATCATGGAGCTGGAGAGGCAGGAGAATGTGCTGGTCATCTGTCACCAGGCGGTCATGCGTTGTCTGCTGGCCTACTTTCTGGACAAGACGGCAGGTGGGTGCTTTAAAAAGTCAAGGACAAACAAAACACACACATAAAATAAAATCTATAAAGCAAAGTGGGTAATTACCCAAACTTTATTATGTATAAGTAAAACATATTTGCTTGGTTTTCTGAGAAAACTGTTATTTAAAGTCATTATTTGAAGTTATTTGAACAATTGGCCACCTACGTGTGTAACTTCTGAAATCTTGGATCAGAAAGAACATTTAAAGAGCAGATATTCCTGCAGAGTGTATACAGAGTTTGAAGACAAACTGACTGGAGAATTTTACATTTTAAGCCACCAATAACATTTTATATATCGGTGATTAACACGATCATCATGGCTGCCCCTTTGTAAGCAGGTGCAGCAATGCCTTACCTCTAATATCTAAAGGCTACCTATATTCCAACATCCAATTTGGAGGTTCCTCGGATTAACATATGAAAACCGATCCAAATCTTCCCTTAGTGCCATATACAGGTTAGGTTATATGTGTTTGTGGCTCCAGAAAGCACAGCGAGTCCAGGATCATTTGCCTGCAGGTCTGTTGGTTTCATTTATTCTATTCTTTCGTTACCATAGAGGAGCTGCCGTATCTGAAGTGCCCCCTGCACACCGTGCTGAAGCTGACGCCCGTGGCCTACGGTACGGATCAATTCATGCATTTATTATAACTGATAAGTGGATATGCACTGACAGCTTTATAAATGAATGTATCGTTACCTCCTAATACGCAGGCTGTAAAGTGGAGTCCATCAGCCTAAATGTGGATGCGGTCAACACGCAAAGGGAAAAACCAGAGGTGGGTCATATCGAATCGTTTTTTTTAAAGCTCAAAATGCTTAAAAACTAGTTTTGTTACACTTAGTCTGAGCTGCCGAGCTGTAAGCTTTATCTGCTGGGTGCTAACGCGTGGACGAGCGTGTTTAAAGCTAACTTGAAACTCATTTTCACACTCCTAAGGAGAACCCACATGCTTGAAAAAGCATGTTACTCTGAACAGCAACAGAGGCTGATTTAATGTATCACTAATGAAGCCTTCCTGAAGAGCGCTGCCACTCTTTCCGACCATGGAAGATTTCTGTGGCGTCAAATTGTGTTTGTGTGTGCATGCAGTGCATTTCCCTCGTGTTTGATCGCTCCTCCCTTTTCTTTTTTCTTTTTTTTTTTCTTTCTTTCTTATCAAGCAGAACGTAGAAGTGACACGGATGTCAGAGGAGGCTTTGATTACTGTGCCGGCTCACCAGTGAGCCACTTAGCGGCCCTCGCACGCACAATTAGCCATTAGGCGCACAAAAATGCACAATCCATTAATCCTCGATTGAACTTGTGTTCTTTACTTTTTATTTCACTGACTCCGGTCTGCAATCTATGGTGGGTTGTTTTTTTTATCCTACCACAAATCTGGTCTATTTTTCTCTCCCATTTTTTGGAGAGTAAATGAAAAGTGATCAGTTTTTTCTTTCTTTTTTTTGTTTGTTTTTTGTTTTACACCATTCTGCACTCCAAACCCTGAAACATTGAAGCTCGAGCACCTTGTCTGAGGAAGCACCTTTTTTATGTGTAGCAATTTTCACTCATCGATCTTCTCTACAGATCTCAACACTGTCAATTATGTTTTAGAAGTCCCTCGTAAACTTCTAAAACCCTAATCTGTCTAAACGGTGCCTGAATTTATTAGTATGTTAAACACTGTTAAGTTAAAAACGCTTGATTGATGTAGCTGTTTGTGAAAAATGATAATGTGAACGATCTTGCACAAAATTCGTATCAATTATCATAATGCAGAGACGCGTGTTTCTGTTTGTTGTTTCTAAATAAACTTCAACCAAGCATCCCCGGATCCTTACAAATCTCTCCTTGTGATTCATTTGGGGGGGGGGGGGGGAGTTTACATAAGAACACTACAAAAAAGCATTAATCAAAACATTTGGCTTAAACATTTATGTATAGTAAACTTAAGGTTTTTCTTGACAGAAAAAAAAGTCATAGGTTAGTTAGCATGATGTTAGCATGAACAGCTCAGCCAACAATATTCACAGCCGTTCCACAGGGATCTATTCTAGTCTCCATTTTCTTCCGTGTTTTACATTTTGCTTTTTAGATAAAAGGCAGTTTGTATGAAATAAAGAAATCTCTATTATTGAGTTCAAACTTCGACGAATAACTTGAGCCAAAATACACACAAATGCTAATGGACTTTGTTTATGAAGGATAAGCTGTAGAAAAGCTTTTTGACTTTGTGTTTTGAATCATTTTGTTTTAACTTTTATGAGAATGTTCAAAGCTGTCGTAGCTAATGTCGCCGTCTTGACCAAGTCTCCCTGGGAAAAGAGGCTGCGTCTATAAGAACCCTTGCTGACTGAATGACTACATTTCTAAACTAATTGGACTTAAAAAAAAACTTTTCTAATGCATCTTTCTGCTGACATGCTCTTCAATATTTTCTCGTTCATTCGTATGCAGAGCTTCCTCTGGGGTTGAATAACAAGAGTGTCGGAACAGAATCCTCTTTTTTTTTTTTTTTTTGGTACGGAGTTGAGCTCGTGAATTATGCCTGGCATAATGTTGGCATTTAGTTTCAAACTATTTCAATGGCGGCAAAAACATTTCATCTCTTGTGTGGTGTGTTTGAAAAAATAAAATAAAAACACATTGTCCTTGTACACCAAACATAAAATGTTAGCAAACCGAGGCTTTGCGTGCACGGATGTGCATAAAAAGCCCGTCTGACCCCCGCCTCATTCCTCCTTCCAGAACGTTGACATCCATCGTGCCACGGAGGACGCCCTGCAGACGGTCCCCGCTCACCTCTGATGCCTGGGTTTGGAGTTTAGCGATACTGAAGTCGAATCCTCTCCCCCTCCTCGTCGTGGACTTGCGTGTTTTTTCCACTTTTCCAGCCACCCCAGTCTCGCTCTCCGCCAGTGAGCGACTGGATCGATGACACTCCACTGCCACAGTTTTAAACAACGCGTAGCTTCCCGTTTCTGTCCTGTTCAGGAGGTTTAAAGGAGCCTGACAAGAACGCTTGAGCATTATGAGCGACATTCTGATATCTGAAGGGGGAAATAATGTAATTATTTATGATTCAAACTTTAGTCTTTTGTTGTTGGGCTGGAAGGCTTCAAACATTCGACTCGCAGCCGATTACACTCTTACTGTTTTCAGTATTTGTGTTGCACTGGAAAGTTGCTTTAACGTGTTATTTGTTTTTTCTGCCCGTTTTTAAGTAATCCGCTGCATGTTTGATTTTGTGCAATTGTATTTTCACATGAAGGTGGCTTAAATCATAATGTGCAATCTGAAGGTTTCAAACCTGCTTCAAAAACAGTTGTGATAGGAATGAATGGAGTAAAACTACGGTAAACTGTTGTGTGTGGTGCAGAAAAGACCACCTGCCATATATTTTTTGTGAAATACATTTCAGCAATAGGAATGCAAAAATGATCATTAGCCAAAATGCTGGTTGTGTTGATCTTGACTTGAAAATGTTCGTTCCAGCTATCCTGCAATAAAGAAGTTATTTTTCTAAACCCCAACGTTTTTTTGCCCCCCCGTCCCCTCCCCTCCTTCCTTAAATTAAAAGGTTAAACCATTGTATTTTTAAATGTACTCTTTCGTAAAACGTTAACCTCCCTCATCTGGTAAAAGAAAAAGTAATACCTTATCAAATATTCCCATTGTGTCTTTTTAATTAGGCTAATCACTGATTCTGCACAAATAAGTGAAATATATTAAATCTTTTTCTAATCCTCACCTCTGAAGAACCACAAGTCTTTAAAGTTGTTACTGCCATCTAACATGAAGTTAAGCGTATGTTTATCAGATTTAAGAGCAATTTCATGAAACGGCATGACTTGAGATTTGCTGCCCTTGTAACACAGGCTTGCGTGTTTATTAATATTATGTTCAATGTTATTACTAAAATATGTGTTTCCTCAAGTTTTCAAGAAATGTATTCAAAACAACAAAAAAGCCGTTTTAGTTTGGAAAATAATGGAGAGATTCTCGTCGGCAGCAGAAAGAATTTTAGGCACGTTTTCATCCGCAGGTTTGGAGCGAGTCAACCAGGCTACATAAGGAGTTATTCCATCAGATGTCGATGGCTGCCACAAACGGGAAGTATCAGAAAAAATTCGCAATGTAGGAACTTAGTCGGGCAGATGCGTATCTATTTCGATTTTAGTGCATTAAATCTTTTCCAAAAATGCCTAAAACATGCAAAATTGAGGAAGTTATTTCAGGTTTTGTATTCATTGCCCTTCAAATGCGATACAGATTTCAGTGTGTATTGCACATAAACCAGCATGTGGATAAAATATTGAAAGAGCCAAGCATTTTCAAACTAAATTATCTCGTCGTCTGCTGAACATATGAAGGACGTTGCTTGTGTGGAAAAAATTAATTTCATTCTGGTCAATGTAAGGTTTGTGAATAAACGGTTGTTGGTTCTATGTTGAAATTCCTGGTAAGGTGAGGTTTTAATAGAAAATAGATTAGTGTGTCCCACACTGTTTTGCAAGAGGACGTCGGGAAATACAGGATAATAAACAGATTAACTGTTTACGATTTGTTTGAAAAAACATCATCAAACACGGCAGTTCTGTTGGAATAGCAGCACCAATGTAAAGCTAAGAGGTTAGCTTAACCTCCCTCATGATTCTCCAAACAGGTAAGACCGTAACGACTCTGTCCTCCTCCACTCAACCCTGATTAAAAACAAAAACCGAACCTCTCCTGAAGCGACATCTTGACACGCTCACGCCTGCATGTCGTGCCGTACTTCCTGACATCAGCGCTGCACTACATGACCTCACTGCCTTCTATAAACCACTTCCTCATTTAAAAAAAAAAAACCGAGCACAGCTGTTTATAGGTGGAGCCGTGGCAGCAGCACAAACCATGTATGGTGTTTTCTGAAATTCCAACACAAGTATAAACAAGTGACTTTATTTCTCTTTCAATATTTTCTTACAATGGTTACCGTGGCAGCTTGAGAGAGGCGACCCCCCCCTGCTTCATGATTTTTAGTGCCACACAGATTGCTTCTTAAAACATTTACGGTCAAAAGTTTGGAGACATTTTTGAAGAGACAGAACATACAGACTCTGTTAGACAATACAAAAACAAAAACTGGTCTTTTTATCAACGACAAGTCCTCGGTGTCCCTGTATTCATGGCTATCAATTGGATTAATACTTTAAGGACCCGCCTTTGTTTGGGGATTTGTTCAGAGAGGCTGAAAATGAAACTGGCAAATAGTTCATTATATACAGGAATTGATATCCATGAATACAGAGAAATATATAAGACAGACACAAACGGTGCCAGATTGGTCACAACAAACTCCTTTCCTTTCCTGATTGACTGTATGCTCCCAAGGTGAGTTGATTGGCACCTCAAAGAGTCCCAAAGACAACGCCATCATCAGAACTGTGGAAGGGATGAGATGGTTAGCCCGGGTCCCTACTTCAAACAATACAGGAACTTTGAAGAAAAAATAAGAGACAGACTTACGTTCTTGAGGAATTCTTCGGCAACGATACGGGCCCTGGCGTTAACGGACAGTTTCATCTCGCTGATCTCCTTGTCGATCTCCTCCATGAAGTGAATGACGAAGTCCACCAGCTTGTGTTTGTACATCTGCTCCGTGTGAAAGTTGGTGATCAGGAAGCTGATATCATATCCCTGAGGTGATGATACAGAAGTTAGAATAAACCACAAAAAAAAGATTTCATCCATTCCTCTTCTGCTTAAAATAAATGCATCTCCCTCCAGCTTATTGTAAAGGGGTTCCCAGACCAAAATGGATTTATTATAGCTCAAATACGTTGCCATGGTAGTTGATTAGCTTCTGTTTTAGTAATGATTGCATCCTTTGCCTTACCTCCACTGGTTTCCTCCTCAGAATGAAGAAGTTCTCCGCTCTCATCATCATGAAGCGCATGAACTTGTGGCAAAGAATCTTCTCGATCTCATCAGCCTACATTGATCAGAAGCAGACTGAAATTTCAAATATGCCCTTCTGTTGTTGTTATTTAAAGGAGATACCAAATCACACAACGTTAAACCGACCTGCTTAACAGCAATGCTGACTCTGACGGAGTTGATGGAGCCCTCGATGAGGACCTTCTCCTTTTCGTTACGGCTGATCACCACTGGCTGGAGAAGCAGCTCCTTACTGCTCCTGTAAACACACATCGGCAAAGATTCACCCTCTCGGCACCCAGGTCCTTCACTCTTTACCTACACCCACTGGTATCTACTCAGGCACCTCCCAGACAGGTTGCAGCAAGCCCCCTTCCAAACAAACTCAAAAGCCTTGCTCAAGCCTGTTTGCCGCTTTTCCTCCCTCCCCATACTTTCCAACGCAGGTCCGATCAAGTCCGCGCTTGTGCGACGGCTTCGGTTCACCAGCAAAAATGAATATACAGGCCGACACCCACAGAGTGTCCAAATGATCCAGAGCGCAGTGAACATACCTGACCTCCACCTCAGGCTTGTTGTGTCTCTCCACCACCTGAGAGGAGAAGTTCTCCAGGCAGACCGCCGCCTGCAGGGTGGCCCTAACAGCGTTCAGGTAGGGGCGCAGAGTCGCTGTCTGAGAAGGAAAGGAGGGGAGATGATCAGTGCCTGCAGAGGGGGATCCAACTATGATATATGGAGATCAGAGTAGTGAACCTATCAACTGACCAGTATGACATACATCTCTGGTAATGATCTAATTATATTTACTTTGCACGTTTACCTTCTCTTTAACACGGTGTGCATCACATACACACAACAAAACATTAAGATATCCCTCAGCTCTTTGGCAGCATTCTACGTGATGCCTTCAGGTGACGGTGGCTCGTCATGATAAAAAAAAAAACCCCCAACAATATTACATATGAATATAAATTCGCCTTCAAACGTAAAGTTTTACAGAGAGGGAGTCTGTAACCATAACAAGAGGAAAAGGCCCGAGAAAAAGACAGCTCAACCAAGTCCCTCCAGTTTCTGCATTAAGGACGTGCTCTGGTTTTACTGCCAACGGCTAACGGCCACCTGAAGCTAGCCAGTTAGCCAACATAGCATCTAAGGAAACATCGATAAGCCGAATTAAAATACAAAAGGATAAATATTAAAACATGAATGTACATTTAGTGTAGGACACTTACCATTTTTGATCTGTACGAGAAGGAAGTTCCTCAGCCACGCCTGGGACGACTCTTCCGTAAATCCTACATAGTAGACTACAGCTAAAATGTGTACGTTTTTTCTTAGCTTCATGTCCGAGGGAGGCGGAAGCCGTCATGAAAACCTTATAGTTCGCAAAGCCGCCCAAATGACGAGTACATGTGAAACAAAACGAGCGCACATCGCGACGAGTCCATTCCACCGCGTTGTAGAGGAATACGTTGGGTGTGGTGGGTCGTTTTAGGACAGCTGCTACATTTTAACAACGTTTTATTTGGGCAAAGTTATTTTTCGACTACATAGGTGAGAGTTATGGCGACTTTAATAACACGTTTAGTGAACATTTACTGACACCTTTGCACCTTGAAGGAAAAAAACAATGGTACGCACCGAAGAAACCACTTTAGCGTTACAAGCTGGTGGGATCGAAACTTTGTAACTTTGCTTACTTATTTCACAGCATGTTCAAGGTTCGAAACTTTCTAAAAGATCACCTTCTTATCAAATGCCAATTTTGTCTAGTTTTAACTTTAAATGTCGTTATGACGTCGTTTAGAAATGTTTCACACACCCCCATTGTTGATGGAATGGTTTCTCCCATCATGGACACTTATCAGTGACGGTAAATATTGCTGCTCTTTAAAACATTTTGTTTGATATTTATGTCGCCCGCTGCGTATATGAAGGACGCATTGAATCGTTCTTGTTTGTGTTATCTGTGTGTGTAATATAACAGCTGAGGCGGCTCTACTATAAAACAGCCGGTAACTGGGGCCTGCTTGGACCGTCAGCCCTGCCTGGACGTGCTTTGGGTTTCGGATGAGAGTCGCGCAGCCGCGCTGAGCCATTGCAGTCTCTGCGGGGACCGAGGATGCTTCTGTGACCGCCGGAACCCACCGACACCCCGGCATCATGAGCGAGCTGAAGGATTGCCCTCCGCTGAAATACTACGACTTCAAGCCCGTGGAGCATGTGAAGCTGTGTCCCCGCTACACGGCGGTGCTGGGCCGCTCAGAGGACGATGGCATCGGGATCGAAGAGCTGGACACCCTGCAGCTGGAGCTGGAGACCTTGCTGTCCTCGGCCAGCCGCCGCCTCCGCGCCCTGGAGGAGCAGAGACAGGTGCTTTAGAGCTTCGGCTCCATTTTCACATAGCTTATAAATTCCAGTTGCCTTTTCAAAAGTATCCAGCCCACTTTTAACTTTATTATTACAAACTTTAACCCGATTTATTGTCTAGCCATGACAAAGAAATGCCAGAAAGACATCCTAAAAGAGGGGGAGACATCTTAAAAGTGTGATGTGCATTTATGTTCACCCACCATAAATCATCACACTGTCCCCTACTGTTACAGCTTTCAGCATCTATACCTGCTCTGCACATGTCAACACAAATTTCCTCAAAATCAATTTCTTAAGTGGCTCAAGCTCGACCAAATCCTTTTTTTTTTTCTTACCTGCTCCGGCAAGTTTGTAACTCAAAATTGTTGCTGTCCGTGTCCAAATGTGAAGAAGGGGGAAAATGAGTAGAGGGAAGGGCCTCATGCATCTTCTGTTGTAAATTTGACCAGGTTTCCTTTCCCTGCTGAAAACCCACAGCATGATGCTGCCACCACCGGCACCCACTGTGGGACTCTGTGCGTAGCACTGCTAACAGATTGTCCAGCAACAGATTCTCACAACTAATCTTCTCCAGAATTACCATAATCGCGCTTTGTTATCTTTGCAGTTGTGCAGTACTTTCATTTTCATCCTTGATTGTCCGCCACTCCCTCGCAGATCCTCACAGACTGGCAGGACAAGAAGGGAGACAAGCGGTTTCTGAAGCTGGGCAAAGACCCAGATCCTGCAGCGCCAATCCGCCACAAACCCAAGAAGCAGAAACTGGAGGGCAAAGGTGGGCACGGACCAGGTCCGGGGCCCGGCAGACCCAAATCCAAAAACCTTCAGGCAAAAGTTCAAGAATATGAATTCACTGACGATCCACAAGATATCCCTCGCACTCCGAAAAATGACGCTCCCAACAGGTAAATAAAGAGGGTTTTTTTCACGGTCGAAATTTCTGTAAAAAACACATATTGTTTATTTCCAGTGGTTAGAAAACAAACTGCATCATCCACCTTAGTGCTTCATTATCGTTTATCAGGTTCTGGGCATCGGTTGAACCATATTGTGCTGATATAACGAATGAGGAGATCCGACTGCTGGAGGAGCTCCTGAAATCTCCGGAGGACGAGGCCGAGTATTTTAAAGTGCGACATAAAACGCACACGATCTCCTTCACTGGAGGTTCAGCTGATGTAGCCGAGGCTGGTTCGTTAACTCGTTAACTGCAGACCGAGCCTCGCCTCTACATTTTCCCGCAGGTTCCTGCATTGGGGAAACACTACTCACAGAGGTGGGCTCAAGAAGACCTGCTGGAGGAGCAGAGGGAAGGCGCACGAGCCAACGACAAGAAGAAGAGCCTCATGGGAGGACCGCTGTCAGAACTGGATGCTAAAGGTGATAGAACAATACAGTCTGTGACTGAAGGAGAACATCTGGCTTTGGTTTCAAAATGACAGGATCATGTTGCTACTCGGCACCAGCGCTCATCCATGTGTTCAATCCAGATGTAGACTCGCTGCTGAAGAAGTCCGAATCACAACACGAGTCACCGGAGGATGGTTGTCCCTTTGGTCCACTCACTCAGCGTTTGCTTCAAGCTCTTGTAGAGGTCAGATTCATGTTTTCTGAACTGGAAAAAAAAGAAAAACCTTATTAGAAAGTTAGAAATTAGAAAATAATCCACTCTTTTTTTTCCACTGAATTATTTTGTGTCTGTCGTAGGAGAACATTATATCCCCCATGGAGGATTCTCCAATACCAGACATTTCAGGAAAGGATGCTAATGATGGAGCTGGGACTTCTCCTCGAAGTCAGGGAAAAGCTTTCAGGTATTTACAACATCAAGATAATGTATAGGAAATACAATGTAATCCAGATCAATTCTAAATGGGTTCTTGGTTAATTTCCTTGGACAACATTTCATTTAGCAGCCATTTGAAAGATGACAAGGAAAGCAAGAAGCACACAGTGGGGTAATTTAGCAAAGCCACGGAACCCATTAGCTGGAAATATTTACCAGTATCATCTACAGCACCAGTAATTTCAATACTGCTGCTCTAACAAAATAATAATTCTCAAACGGCGACAAAAAAACAAACTCTTAACATTCATGGAAAGAACTAAGATTGGTAAAGGTTCATTTCTTTTAACAAGTCTTCTGTTTGAAATTCCTGTATTTCTGACGTCACGTATTTATACTGCAGGGTTAGAACGAATGGCAGTTGCCGTTTTTTTCCAATACCTTGCAGCCCTATTAAAGACCCTGATTGTGTAAACTTGCCTCCCAGTGTTCCTCACACACGTTCCCTAGAGGCACGGATCAAGGAGGAGCTGATTGCTCAGGGGCTGCTGGACTCCGAGGAGCGACCTGGACAAGGAGGCGACTCGGAGGATGAGATCCTCGCGGAGCTGCAAAAGAGACAAGCAGAACTCAAAGCCCTGATCGCTCACAACAGAGCCAGGAAGCAGGAGCTTCTCCGGTGAGGACCTTACTCCTCCTCTTTCACCCTCCGCGCAAGCTAAACCCATGAAAACCCACGTGTAATGTGCTGCTGTCTCACAGGTTGGCAAAAGAAGAGATGCGCAAGCAGGAACTGAAGCAGAGGGTGAGGGTGGCTGATAACGAGGTGATGGAGGGATTCCGGCGGATCATGGCAGCCAGGCAGAAGAAACGCACACCGACCAAGAAGGAGAAAGATCAGGCCTGGAAAGCTCTGAAGGAGAGGGAGAGCATTCTCAAGTTGTTGGATGGATAATATAAGCAACATGTATATATTTTTTGTGTTTGTGTTCTTTCTTTCTTCAACCCACGTCTCCCCCTGTGCTTACAGACTCCGATGACAGAAACTGTCCTGGAAAGTATGAATTACAGTGGAATAACTCTAGCATGTAAAATCAGGAAGTCGATCTGATTTTTTAGACTTTAGTAACAATTTTTTGTTTTGTACCGTAATTGTTGGGTTTGGTTTCTATGTAGGTACTTCTATGATTGTTATGACAAAATACACAAATATTGGATAAACCGAATGGCCAAATTTTCTTCATTTTGTTTTTGTACCTGCTGTACAGATAACTGAGAGGAAAAGTGCATGATCAGCAGTTTCTTCCTCCAGTTACATAATATGAAAATGGATGACAAACTAATTTGACTTCTTCAGTAATTAAATAAATAAATAAATAATGATATTGAGTCTTTTTCTTTTTAATTTGATTTGTATTTATTTTCACATCAGTATCCTTAAATCAAATCAGTAGAAATGGTTTATGGTTTGAAGCAGTCCTTAATTATCACAATAATAATCTGGGAATAAAAAATAGTCATTACACAATAGTTAAAAAAACGATTTTTGAGGTATCGTAGTAGCCTATGAGCTCACGTATGTACAAAACCTTAAAACATTTAAATTAAAACCGTTTTGAGTATTTATTTATTTAGCAAAAAAGCATTTGGTTGTTTTTGAAATATTAAAAATTACAAAGCAAACGGCTAATTTCCCTACAGAAAAGCATAAATTGGATGTAATAATCATTCTATTTGTGATGAAACAAAACTCAACAAAAGTTTAACAACATGCAAAATAACCATGGAAAATACTGACCTCTTTCCATCGTATTCAAGAGAAATAATAACGGCAAATGTTATCTCAATCTGGAAAGATTTTTTATTTAAGGTCATTTCCAAAAAGGAAAACAACTTCGAAGTCTATTAGGAGGAAGATTTTGAGGAGAAAATGTTGGAGGATAGTTTTTTTTTTTATCCTGCCACTAGTGGGAAGCAAAGACAAGGAACATATTTTTAGACCAGTGTCCATCCTAAATATTTAACTTTACAATAAAATTTCTGTTTTTTTTAATGGTTTCCATCTCTTAAAATGGACCCTGTCATTGGTCTGACAGCTGAAACTGGCTCATCACAACAGATTGATCCAACACACAGCAGCAAATCTATCACTACTCTGTGTTATCTGAATTTGCCCACTGTAGAACGATAAAGGATATTTCTATTCTATTTCCAATACCCAATTGTTTTTCATAAAAATTATTAAGGAAAATAGTGTCTTGTTTCCCCCTAATCAAAGTCTACATGTTAAGTTGAATTAAATCTTCCAGTGAGACTTTTAGAGAGTTGTGCTTAAACAGCTGCCTGCAAACCTTGAAAAACTGAAATAATTATGTTTAGAAAGTCATAAAAACTAAATTAGTTTGCATCTATTGTTCTTTTTCTCTTAAATTAGCGTCTTATTACAAATAAAATAAAATAAAAAATACAAATTTTCTGCAAAGAATAACATGCGCAACTGTATTACAATTTTGTTGTTGTTGTAATTCTTATCTCGAATTTGCAGTGACAGCGCCTTTGGTAATGCATTTATCTTGATTTGTGTTTTAAAATTATAATAATAATATAATAACTTTAACTAGTAGCAATAACTATACTTTAGGGCTGTCCTGAACTGATAATGTCTGATGATGTCAATTATCGGTCCAATATCAGCCAAAAAAATACTTATCGGATTATGTGTGTCCTGCGTCAAAAATCTTTAATAGGAGCCGAAACTCCACACTAAAACAGTAATAGAAGTCAGTATAATTCATCCTAATACTTAGTCGGGTCAATATCGGTATCGGACAATACAGAAGATTGAAATATCGTTATCGTCTTAGTGTCGGAAGGGAAAAATGTCTCCCCCTTTGGAAGGCAAGTTTTTGCTTCTGGAACAAGGAAAGCTCCTCCACCACTCGATGGCAGCAGCAGCTTTGTGACTCAGCCAGCCAAGCGAGAGTCTCTCCAGTTCTCGGCCTTCTGTTGACATCACGCTGGCACAATGTGTGTCATTGTGGCGCGTGCGTCCAGCCTTCAGTTGAAGATATCCTAACTGATGTTGGTCCCAGGAGGACGCAGGAGCCTGTGTGTCTCACACTGAGCAGCTGCGTGTCAGGGGTCACACGGTTCATCCTGAAGGACTACAGAGCAGCACAGTCATCCGGCAGCAGTTTCACGACAGACAACACTTCAGAAAAAAAAAAAAAAAGACATACAGCTTCTGCCTGAGCAAACTGTCACATGATCAACAGCAACTACCCCCACAACTCTTGTCCTGACTGGATTCTGAAAGAAAAAAAAAACTTGTCCTCGGTCAACGGTCAGTTGTCATAGCTGAGAGCAAATCTGAAAGCGAAACCTTCGTGTTAGTTGAGTGTGATGTTCGTGTTTTCATTTACCTCACAGCATCATGTCTGCTGGTAACATCCCTCACATTGTTATTTTGTCGATGTAAATTATGAATGCTCCTTCAGACTTTGTAGCTTACGGTCAAAAACAATGATGAGTACTTGTTTGGGTTTTAAACATAGACGTCTGTACCTTGTATGTTTGTGGTTTAAATATTCTTTCAATTCTACTGAAAGTGGGCTTTATTATAAAGTTGGTCTTATGTAATCTCATCGGTTTTAATTAGTTTTAAAAAACAGTGCTGCCTTCACAAAACCGACGATCACACTGGGTAAAAAAATCAATTTTCTTGACACTTGTGTATCTGCCCCCACCTTTCCAGTCATACGAATGGACAAATATTTGGAGAGGAGTGGCAAAAGCAAATGATGGAGATTAGCGCGGCTGACTGTGTGCGACCAAAGCAAGTTAACTTGCAATTCGCACACAGGGGGGGATGAACAGACTGATGTAACCACCAGAAGAATGTAAAAGAGCTGATCGTATGTCACCAGTCCACTTAAACCTCTGGACATGAGTCGGTTCATATGGTCTTCAATCAGAGGTCTCTGTAGGTTAGATGCAAGACTGACTGGTATGGGAGATCCTTCTTGCCAGCGTCATTAATATGAACAGCGACTCTTCAAAGATTAAGAAAACAAATGATTTACCTTTGGTGATACATTTTTTAATTGTTTTTTAATTTTTTATTTAAAGTCCCCAACAGAAAAGTTTGTTTTATATGTAAAAAAAGAAAAAAGAAAGAAAACTATTGTTTTTTTCCAGCAAACTTACCACCAGTGTAATGCAACAGGTGGGGGAGGAGCAGCCCTGTCACTATTTTGTCAGTAAAGCGTCTGGTCACTCCAATATTACGGACTTTCATTATGACAATTATGGGATGGATTTTATTTCTTTTTTTTGCACAGAGCTTAGATACACGTTGCCAGCGGTAACCAATGCCTTCAGGTTAGCTTGTCTGCATGCCTATTGTGTGAGTACGTTTGTGTTCGGTTGGCACCTACTGTCATGTTCCAGGTTCGAAACAGACTAAATAATTTAATTAAGATGCATTAAAATAACATAGAGTTTTTATAATCCTAATGTTTGATGTCCTTGGGCTCCAAGAGCTTCAGGCAGGCTCAATTATCATGTTAAATAAAAACAACCGATGTTTGAGCGGGTGTCCTCCACGCAAAACCATAATGCTATCAGTCCACACGTATGAAAGCATTTAATAACACGAGGCCCCCACAAAGACCTTCTCACAGGTGAATACGTGGTTGAATAGTCTGCTGCCGCGGCCCCTGCAGCATGGGTGTATCACCCGGGGCTTTTGTTGCATTTGTTTTCATTGGACCTTAGCCCAAGGGCAGGTGGGTTTTGTATTGATGCACTGCTCATACATGCTTAATGATGCTCAACATTTGTTTGCACATTTCATATTGAGTTGTCTCTTAAAAAAAAAGAAAAAAAAGAAAGAAAGCTACGCTACCCATTGACGCCCCAGGTGTCTCTGATACTCCAGTGCTCTGGGGATGCAATTTCAGCCTCCAGCTGTAACGCTTACCGGCTTTCCACAACAGATTAAAAGTGTTCACCTTAGCCTCTTTGCTAAAATGCGGTCAAATAAGTTCCAACCGAATTTCTTGTGTCTTCACAGACTTTCAACTAGATTTAGGTCTTGATTTTGGGTTGTTTTAATGTTTTGACTTTCATATGATTTTCTTTAAGGTCATCAACCGCCCCAGTCATGGATATTTTTAAGCCTCTTCCAGGTTTTCCCCTTTTCAAGCTTGCTCTGTCTATTGCTCAGACAAGTTTTCACTTAAATTTGACCCACTGGTGACATGCAACCCCTCGGCATGATGCTGCCACCACCATGTTTGCATCCAGACGGTTTGTCTTTACACTTCAAAGTTTGTATCTACATCTGGACACTGATATTTTTTGCCTTCTCTTCACTGCTAAATCAAATTTGATGGAGATTGAGGTTATCAAGGGTTTTAAAACCTTGCCACAGATTCAAAGTTAGATTTTGGTTCTAACATGGAAACGTTTTTATTTCCAACTACTCTTTGTTTCCTTTAAAATTTCGCCCCTCGGGGATGAATAAATGATTTCATTTTTCCCTTTGAACTGCGTGTTGAATTTAAGCAGCAAGGGTTGTTTTCAATTAGAAGATGAAGCTTGTAAACTTGCAGTATGAAAAAATCGCAGAACAAAACTTCTAAACGTCAGAATTATCAAAGTTTTTCTCACCAAACCAAATGCTATGTCCAAAATGGCCGCCCTTTTTGTGAAAAACTGGAAAAGATTACTTATAGAAATGGTTTATGGTCGTCTGTCTGGGAGGATTTCTGTCTTATCAGGTCTTTCACATAAACAAATACATGGAGAAAATGTTAGTACTCTATATGATGTTAGGAAACGTAGAGAAAAGCATTGTTACAAGTTTTACGTTGCTAGCAGAAGTTAAGTAACTGGCAAATCTAATTGGTTTTCAAACTTGTAGCTTGAATAATGTAAAGTCAGGTTTTAGGTCTTTCTTTCTTTAAAGGCAGATTACGCATAATATAGACATTTTGTCTGGATCAATTAAACAAATTAAATTTTTTCTCCTAAACATTGAATACTAATGTACCCAGAAGTACCCACTGAGTGGATAGAGAAGTAGTCTAGGTTGTTTGATTACAGCTTCCTCCTGCCACTAGTCTATGTGCCTCGGGGGAAGACACTTGACCCCATGTTGCCTAATGATCTGCTGTCTGAATAATTTTGCGTTTGCGAGTGCTATTGTTTGCATGTGGCTCTAGTGTGAAGTGCTTTGACTGATCTGTTTTGGTGCACAATGCTGCTACCCCTATGGTCCCATCCAGTTTGTGAGTTCAAGACGCTCGGAGCATCTCTGCTCCAATCCCTCACACCCAACTTTTTCCTTTTCTACTGTGAAACGTAGCCATGCTGTGAGTTTTTTCACTCCTCCCTGCCATGCCTTGTAAACCTTTATTGCTTCTTGCACACGATGGGCAAGTTGCTCAGATTCCTACAAATAAGGAGTAAACACAGTGTTCTGTTCGGCGCTTGCATGCTGTTTTTTTTTTGGAGACACACAAACTTGCATACGTATCTCAGCAACCATCAGTCGTGATTAGGAGGGTGAGCGTTTTTTGTCCATCGCTTCTTTGTTTCGCTCCTGTTTATGAGCTACGGCTCTTTCTCCGGGGCTCTCCTACTCCACCTCCGTCCTTGCGTTCCTCGATGCCTGGAAAAGAACGACTGCTGTTCTTGCAGACACATTCACACACCTACGCACAGTGCGACGCACACACACACATATGAATGTAAACGGGGTTTAACATGGATCCTTACAGCTTTCATGCTGAATTGAAATTGTGTGTATGTGCGCATTAGAGATCGAGAAGCTGAGACAGCTGCTCAAGTCGGTCCCCCTGAGAAGAGCCTCTGTCCAGCCAGACCACGCCTTGGCCCTCATCCTGCACAGTGAACTATTGTCTTCAGAGCTGCTTCCCCCATTCTGACGTCACGACGCCTGTCCTTCCCCAGAGGACAACTGTGGCTGCTGTGGTGAAACTGGACTGGCCTTTTGGCCAAAAGTCAGTCAGACAGACAAACAACAAACATTACTTAGGGGCTCTGCACCATCAAGCATTGCACGATATACAGAACACTGCAATGCTCCGACTTGTTTGGCCCATCCTATTTGAATACTATTTGCCTCCCATTTGCATGGCAGTTTAGGCTTTTTCTTGTGTGACTCCTGAAATTGACAGCTCACATGCAAAACAAGCACTTCTGTGTCGCTAAGCTCCACCTGTCTGGGCTTTGGTCACTGCTGAGGTAGACAGAGTCACAAAGGCCGCCTGCTGTTTTATTGAATACAGTCCCAGCCAAGCTGGTCACCTATTGTATGAGGTGAGAAACTGTAAGCGGACCCTTTTTTAGAAAACAAAAAAACAAACAGTTATAAGAATGACAAAAAGATAAATAAAACTCATTCCAGGAGGAGATGTGCAGAAACAAATAGACTCCCAGCTGCTCCATTTAGAAAAGGAATCAACAACGAAAAGTAGAAGAAAAAAAAAATGTAAAAAGAAATCACAAAGGTTAAAACTTGAAAACGTTTAAAGGTTAGGTCAGGAAACTGATACCGGGACAATTAGGAGGAAATTGTACTCATACAGCAAACTGCAAGAAGTCAATCCAGCCAAATGTGGAACTATATGTAATAATTAACTATGTTTATTTTATTATACTGTATAATCTATGCAGTTACAAAAAAAGACAATTCAAACCTTAAGTTTTATTGGTAGTTTTGTCTGTTTTAGAGTGTGTGTGTGTTATTATCATGTGTTATCATTGTAAGTGATGTGGCAAAATAATCACATAAGCAATTATAATTTGGAAATAGATCGATTTGGGTCAAAGTGACACAATGGGAAATAAATCAGTCGGTATTCTCTAATAACAATTCAGAATATTCTCCAGCCAGAGTCTCTCCTATGACCTTATTATTTGACCGAGGTTTGTTGAAGTAGGGACACGTGTAAAAGTCGCAGGACACTGGACCTCCAGGCCTAGATTTGAAGACTCCAACTCTAGATTTCGGTGTGAGCTTTTACAGAGAGTTGGTTTTATATCTGGCTAAACAGAAGGATAATTTTTCCCTTTCTGAAGCTAAAATGGCCTTTATTGTTAAGTAAATTGACAGGAAATAGGGAGGACAGAAAAGGGGGGAAGGGGGAAATCCAATCGGACAACCAGAAACAACAGCCTCTCCACATGTAGCCAACCAGAGCCCAGCTACATATATATATGTTAAAATATTAAATCAGTTTTAATTTGCAAGGTACATACAGGACATACTAGGAATTTGTTTTGGTGTAATTACACCGAGGCAGCCATTTGCGGCGCCAGGTAGGCAGTAGCGCAAAGGGTCTTGACTAAGGACCCACACTGGATGCTGTGGTGTATTTTTGCCATGGGCTGGATTTGAACCCCTGACCTTCCAATTGGAAGTCAGGCAACATACCACTTGAGCTATCCAAGATCTGATAACGTGAGATAGTTGAGTGGGCTAGTGTGATAGGGTGGCAAATGCAGTTGGAAAGATAAGAGCAGAATGGAAAGTGTCCGCTCTCTCCGATCTCATCGTGTACTAGGTAACTCGAAACGGAAGGACTCGTGATTCACACAGGATCCATTTTGTACTTCATGATTAATATGAAAACAAAACTGGAAAACTGTGTCTGCCTTCTTTCGAACTGGAGCATTTTTGGAGCAGGATATGGTAAAAATACCCTTTTTTCACCCCCTACCGCTGTCATACCTCCGCCATCTCTCTCGTTTCCTCTTCTGTGTTATTATCTCTGAGATCATTATCAGGCTCATTCTCACTGTGTGATGGGGTGGAGGGTGCCCTCCCACATGGTGTGGTGAATGATGGGTAACAGCAGCACACAGGAGGAGCGAAAAGTCAAGCAAAGACAAGAGGCCCAATAAAGTCCATCTAAATATAGAGGCACCAGGGCCTTTCTCCCCTTGTCCTTATAAAGAGCTGCTGGTGAATCCGGGTGGACTTTCCTCCTCGCTCTGTGATGAGAGCTTATAACCCCCCCCCCCCCAAGATTGGGAACACGACTGTTACCGCACAGGGCTGTGTCTTTTTTACGAGTGGGCTGGGGGCTCGGTCAGGTTTTTCCTCTCTCCCTCGCTTTATCTGTGTAAGAGGGTAAATCACGGCAGATGGAACACACTAAAATAGGAGAGGTCTAAGGAGATCTTCACAGACAAATGATGGGAGAAATGAGTAAGTGGGGGATGTTTCCGTGTAGGAGATTAGAAAAAGTGGGTGCAGAAAAAAAAAAAAAAACTCGTGGCTAAAAATATTTTGGAGGATGGATTTTATTTTGGCGTTCAGAGCAACACAATCCCCATGCCCTGTCCAAATAATGCCCCAATTTGGCTTTTAACTCATGTCCATGTTTTCTAGAATTGCTCCCAAGACCCAGATCAGAATGTATAGGGGGGGAATTTGACTGCTTTTTATAAGTAGGCTGGTTCCAACAGGCAAACCAGAACAGGGGTTTGATACAGAGAGGTTTGAGTAAGGAGGGAACCAGTATGTCTATGAAGAAGCAAGAGTCACTATAAGACAGACAATTCATAATTTAGCACAGATATGAAGTTGATGGCTAAGAATGCACGTTTTTAATAAATTAAAATCGTAAAAGTGCGATGTGCATTTTTATTTAGCCGATTTAAGTCAATACTTTGTTGAACCAGCTTTTTCTGTCGCTTGTAGAGACGCAAGTATTTTGAGCAACATGCGTTTGCAGATATATTATAACAGACATGAGAATGATTTGATCTAAGGCAAGTGTCAGGTGTTTGTTCTGTTGGAAAGTGAGGAGCCACTTTATCTCCAGACAGAAACCTTTTTTCAGGATTTTGCTGCATTCATCCCAGCACATACTTTCAACCTCTTCTCAGCACGATAATCCCAATGTTACTCCATATTCTAACATATCTTTACATTTTTCCCATGTCACTGTTGGCTGCTGGAAATTTCATCAAAGCGACAACGCAGGGACAGACGTAGCAAACAACCTCTCTGCACACAGTGGAATTCAGAGATGTTGATTCCCCTTTGCTGGAGTACCCCGAGATAATGAACTATTACAAGTAATTCAAAGATTGCTTTAGGTTGGAACATCTTTCCTATGTTAATGATCATGCGTTAGCAAATGAAGCAGCTGCTTCCTCTTTAAGATATTGGTGAACTTTCGGAAACGCTGGTTATCTTTTACGCCAGGATCATTCAGTCGCTCCTGTGCAAATCCATCACCCTCTGGTTTGGCAGCCATCAGGTAAGCAGAAACCTGATTTTACTTCTACAGAAATCCTTCTTTCTTTCTTTTTTTTCGCAAAACTTTGCCACCGCAGAGACATTTTCTTGTTGTCACTCTAAGAACCATGGTGAGCACTCAAACCTGCTGGGAAACAATATCCACCAAACATGAGACATCAGTTTTCCTAGTTTTTCACCGTCCCTCTCCGGATAAATCATGTCAACATGCTTTTACTGCACATGCCCTACAAGCCAGCGGGACACCCAGAAACAGATAGGTAATTGTGCAAGTTTTTTTCTTTTTCTTTTTGGCACGCCGTGTGATGCTTGCTGCCACATGTGTGAATCAGAGAGGAGGTCATTTCCACAGCTGTCCTTGAGTGTATCAACAGTGACAGCAAAGGTTCAGAAGTCAAAGAAGGAGACAAAAGCAATCGCTCTGTTCTTCAAGATCCCACCCCCCCCCGCCCCAGTACACCTGTTGTGTGTTTGACCACACACCAGGACACTTGTGGACACTTGCTGAACACGCAAAAAAAATCCTTAAATAACGCTGCTTTTGTTTCTTGAGGTTCCCTAGAGATGATCACAGTAATAATAGGCACACATGTTACATAAGTGCCTTCCTGGAAGAACTCAAGCCACTGTGTTATGGAAAACAACTGAAGTGGGTTGATGTGTGTGTGAACTGTGTCAGTCTGTAGTTATGAAACCCCCTGCTGTGAAGCCCAGCTGCCAGTGGTCGTCAGACGCTGGGCCTTGTCGTCTCGCCTTCTCGCCCTTCCTCCGATTCGCTCCTTAGATGAGCCTGTGGTGGAGGTGCTCTTCGTCACAACAGGCGTGCTGGTCAGAGATAAGGAAATACGCCACGAACCAGCAACCTTTCAGGGCCGGGAACACGCTGAACAAGTGTCCGACACTTGAGCACTGAAGGTCACCCTGATTTATTTTATGTTGTGTGGCTCATACGGTGGACGACACAGAAGGAACAAGCTCCCAGAATGCTTTGTTGGGGGGGGTGAAGATGTTTACCAGTCACCCAGAGGGGAGGATGTGAGGCTGGAAGTGTCAGCGGCCCTCGCAGCTCTGAGATGTGGGGGTGTGATGCGTCACTGTTCTCCTTACGGATGTTGGCTTGTTTGAGAGAAAACTCCAGATCTGACTACAGAGCTAAAGATTTGAGCTGGTGTGGGGGGAAAAGGCTGAATATGTAAAATAAGCGGTTCTATTGGTCTATTGGTTTTTTTTTCCTTTTCTCCTGAAACAAATCAAGACAGAAATACAATCTGACATCTTAAAAACATACTCCAGTGCACTTTTTCATCTTTAATGATGTTACAGCTATACATTTGATTGTATTTTATGTGTTAGCTGAACACAAAGGGGACCATAAAAGTTTGTTTTTAACAACCACGGGACCTTCGTTTGCATTTGAACCCACGAGTCATTACTTTATGAAGGCATCTTTGCATCAGTTACAGCTCCAAAACTACCTCAATCTGAATCAAACTGAATGGAGAGGGTCTATGAACATCAGTTTTCATAAACTTAGTATTGACCTCTAAACTTTGACAGGACCCCTCCAACACAAGGATATGTTTTAATATTTTATGCAGTTTGTACTTGGTTTCATCCAGTAATGACACAGGATTAAGCTTCTTCCATTGTTTCCATTTATATTCCTTTTTAAATAAATGCTGCCAGACAGAATAAACACAACTTGATATGCGTCTTCAGTCTCACTTGCAAAAGGCCACCCCAAATATATATGAACATTAATTGTTTATTGGGGATGAAGGAATGGACGGACATTAACTGAGGCTTGGTCATCTGGAGAGGTTTCTGGAAGGTGCTCGATTTCATTTGGGTTACTGAATTGAAGACTTTGTGGCTATAATGTAACAAATTTGAAACATTTCAAGGTAAACTTGAGCACATGTACCGACCATGAACTGAAACCGAACAGGAACCAACATTCACAAAGCTCCGTGATCTCACTCCCCTTGCTCTCCACCCTTTAACAGCTGTTCGTCTTTAATTGTTCCACCAGCAACGTCTTCATTCGCGTTCCTCCCCGAGAAACTTTGTCCCCTCCAGGTCATCTCGTTATCAACCGGCCGCCGTGGCAGGAGCTGGAAGTGCGGGAGCAGGGACAGCACACAAAGTTGTTGACCGGTGGCTGAGAGGTTGCAGGCCTGCTGTCGGTTTAATGTCCACCAGAACCTTAAAAGCTCACTCTGATCCAGGGACACCTCGAGTTTTATCGTTCCCCAGACTCCAGAGTGGAGCTTAAACGGCTGTCAGAAACGTACACTGGTTTATTCAGAACACTTTATTCTAACCATACTGTATTTCATCCTAATAATGACAGTCTGCAGATCACTTCAAGGTGGTCCTGTAACACTTTAGACCCACTTTACTTTAGCTAAGCTTGTCTTTAGCATTCTTGTCTTGATCACCGACATTAGCTGAGGCAAGAGAGACCTGCCTTGCTTTAAATGCTGTTCTTGAGACGGTTATGACACTCTGGATGAGTTGATACTCTGAAGGTAATTCTGGTCCGGCTGCAGCTGGTTAAATTATTTACATTTACTGATTAGCATTATTTTTTTCAGAGAGGTAGGTTGGTTTGCATTAAATAGCTTTTTTATTATTATTAATAAAGTACGTAAATTAGCGTCCGTAAAACGTCTTATTCAGTGTATTCACTTTAAGTTGGTATTGGTTTTAAAGTACAAAGAAAAAATGTCAGATTTACAGCCGGGAAAATCTGTTCTTGTATTGTTTCTCTGTTTAAGCATGAACATCATGCCAGAAGCTTCAATGGAGGACTTTGTTACCTCCGTGTCCAAATAGTTAACTTTTTACACATTGAATTTTCACAATAGAAACAAAAAGGATCAGAGACAAAGATGCAACGATTTTGCACGACAGAAGACACATGTGACGAGTATTGAATCTTGCTATGGTGTTTATGCTGGAAAATATTGCAATCACGATAGCAGTTACAATCCAGTTTAGTTTCTTCCCTCATTTATTTCCCATTTGTGCCTCTTGCTAAATTTGCTGTGGTGACACCTGCCTAATAATAAATTAATACTTGAAACTATCAAGTAAACCGCTCCAAGCTGTCCTTTTACATTAAAATGTTGATGACGATACTTTTGTAAAATCTTGTACACCCTCAAGATGTATAATTGTTGAGTTGAAGATTAGGATACAGCAAAACAAGTGGATGTGGTTACTGAGGACTCTACAGTTAACCCCCCACCCCACCCCTTTCTAGCCTGGATCATTTCACATGTTTCCCTGCTTCCTCAGACCTAAAGATGGCGGTTTGTTAGATTTATCCCCCACGCATGGTGATTATCCTGGAGTCTGTGTTCCATTCAGTGTTTTTGCACCAAAGGGAGTTACTACCTAGAGGGTCAAATTGCTAAACTAACTTACCATCATGGCAAACATCTGCCTCTCTTTACACATAAACACTCGGATTGTTCTCTTTTTATACGGCGGCGTTCACTTGCCTTATCTCACGTTCCCTTTGAACGTTGGGCCTCATTGTTTAGAGCGGATCAGCTTGGTTTTACTCCTCCAGGTTACATTTTGGGTTTAGATAAGCGCATGTACTGCACATACGTTACAACACAGGCTGAGAGTGCGGAGATAAAGTTGTGGATACGCTTAAAGCAGAAACAAACTATAAAACAATATTCCAATCGTTAACTAATTCACAAGACACTGTTCAAATCATCATCTAAAATGAAGAATTTGCCAGAGGAGTGAACCAAAACATGGCCGTCCACTCAAATTGACGGGAGGGGAAGGAGTTATCACAAACCATATAAGGAACATGTGAATAGATGGGAACGAACATGCTTTTGTAAAAACATATCAAACACATCTTTGGTGATAAACTAACACCGCCAATCAAAGCGAAGATACCATGCCAACAGGGAAGCATGGTGTTGGCAGAATCATTCTGTGGAATGTCTTATTTTAGTGGAGAGTAGAAAACTAGTCAGAGTAGGAAGATAAGCAAGGGACGTTCCTGGATGAAAACCGGTTGCAGGCAGCAAAAGACTCGAGACTGAGGTTAAAAAAATAACCCACACATCTCTTTTCCTATCAGTTTACAACTATGAGAGGCATTTTTCCTATTAGTTGAACAGGTATAAATTCTTTTTATAAAGCGCTGCATAAACATGCAAGTGCTCACAAATGATTTCATGAGGAAGTGCCCCTCCCTAAGATAAAGTCATCCTCAGAAACGCCTTTTGTATCGTCTTCTTTTCACCGTCTATATAAATATATTTCATTCCGACTCTCTCCAGACACTTGTTTTTATCTGACATGTTGGAGGTGCTGAAAAAAAAAAAGGCCACGTGAGACAAAAAGTGACGGCTTTCTGGAGTCTGGTCGCTTCCAGTAAGAGGCAGGGTAAATTTAGCTCCTGGCTGAAGCTTATCTGAGGCTGCAGCAGCAACACTCCCCAGGCTGGGGGCAGGCCCACTCGGTGCAGGACTCCAATGGGCCTCTAAACTCACACGGTGTCTGTAGATGTGACGAGTCAGGTGGAAAAAGCCGTGGTCGGGCTGGATTTGCATAAAGCAAAAAAATTATTTGCGATCATGCTCCGACAAGAATTACCTTTTGTATAGAATCTCACCTTCGTCTGAACTTCAGGACATAGAGGAATGTCGTGTTTTTAAGTTTATTTTAGTTAAATATTTTTTTCTTCCTTTGAATATAAGTCGACATGCTTAGATAAACTGGAGAAGTTATTTATTTTTAACTAGAACCTTTGAAAAGTTAGTTTAAGTACAGCATCTCTGGTCTGTAGCTCACCTTACAAATATAATGTATGACACCATGAAAACAAGAGGTCATCTGCACTAGGTTCTTGGGATTAAAGTTAAGCTGCAGGTCGATTAGGAATCCGCTCTCTCCCAGATGTTTCTGAGTGAGTATCTGTCGTGTCTGCTTCGTACGTACGTGTCAAGGCGAGGCTGAGGGAGGACTGATGGAGGCTTTATGATGACCCAGCGTTAAGCACGGTCTGCTGGACCTGTGTGACCTCGTTCATCAAGTTGACACCCGATTCTGTTTCTGCCCTGTGAGTTGCAAGGAGAAAAGCAGCCTAAAAAAAGACGGCGAGGAGGGAAACGGTGGCGTTACGAGGAGGAGCAGGAGAGCAAGGGCTGAAGTGAGCCAGGCCTGAAAGGGCGGTGGGGTGTGTGTATGTCCAGAAAGTGAAAAGCTAAAACTGAGAAGTGGGGAAAGGTAAACAAATGTGTGTGTGTGTCTGTGAGAGAGAGAGAGAGCACAGGGTGAGATAGCGAGAGATAAACAGTGACAACGTGAGGACGGCGAGAGGAGGACCAGAGCCGCCTCGATTCGGCGACGTCCAGTAAACACCATCGGCAGCAGAGACATCCTTCTGCTGAGGCACCAGTGTTTGGAAATCTGTGACATGATTCAGCTAAATTTACACCGCGGCGTGTCTTTAGTGTTGGCATCTCGCAGCACGTCCTGACATACAGCATCAAAGCTTTGTTGTTGTTTTTTGAGGCTACAGGACGTCCAGTTTTCTTCGCAACACAAACACACAAAATCATGTTCACATAAAAAATAAAATAAATTTTAAAAAACACCTCACCTTTTACCTATTACCTCATTTACGCTAATGGTTGATACCCCTGGCTCCAAAGGAATGAATATCTGAAGGATTGTTCGAGAACATTGGGAGAATGAACGGCACCTCAGAAGGGCCCTGTCAAAGTCCAAACAACCAAACTTGAAAATTCTTCAAACATGTATTGAACAAACAAGAAGAATGTTCAGAAATTTCACATTTTAGATGTAGAAAGCCGGTATAGATTCCTAAAGTCTTGCAGCTGTGATAGCTGGGTAAGTGGGGTCGTTGACAATAGCACACCACACATTTCAGATTTTCCTTTGGGAAACACACAGAGAACCCTTGCAGTGTATGAATACTTTTGCAAGATGCTACAAAGAGTCCCCAGCTTCAAAGTGCATTAGGAGCTCGTCCAGCAAATCCTATAAAACCCTATTATGTCCTCTTTGTTTACTTATGCTCTTGCATGGCGTGATGTCATCCGATCCCAAAGCCAGCGTAGTCAACTTTTGCCAATTTACATTTAAATTCCAACTCCCTTCGCATAATAAATAAAATACAATCTTAAGGCAATTATTTCTTCCTGGTTTGAGGAACGTGGGAAGCCTTCCCCGTACTCCCACCTGTGATGATTTTCTCATGTCTAGCTTTCCCACACTTGAAGGGACTGTGGAATAACTCTCTAGAAATCCTCATGTTCTGCTTGGATTATATCGGAAACGCATGCTCAGACATGTCACTTGCATGTATTCCAACCTGAAAAGAAAGAAGAACAGGAAACTGTTATTTTTGTTGTATTTTAAGAAACAAAAAAAAAATTGAAATGAAGATTCCACTAAGGTCACATTTAAGGGCAGCAGGTCTATGTAATAATCTGAACTAAATCATAGTAATGAAGTTCAATTAAAAGTACTTTTGTAAATATTCAACTAAAGGTTGTGAATCATTCTCGGGTGGATGAACTGAACCCGAATTTAGGAGAGCGGGATAAAGCTACTCTCTGCCCTGTTCTGTGGGCCTACAGTGGGGCTGTGAAGTGACATGTTCTGTGAAGCAGCTGATGTAAGCACAAACATGTAAAAACGCTGCGGGAAAAAAAAAAAAAAAAACTGAGCCCGCTTAGCTTGTTTGGCAATGTATGGAGGAAAGAAAAAAAGAATTTAAGAAAAAGAAACGACTTTTACATGAAGCCCTTGGGCAGCAAGGTTTTAAAGGGATAGCTCATGGTCTGTGAAGAGGGGCTGAGTGTGAAAGCACGGCTAGTTCGAGAGGAAGAGGCTTAAAAAGGAGAAAACAGAACTATCACAGGAGTAAATTCAAATTATAAAAACATCTACATCATTACCCCTGTCAAACTGGGTTTGTTATTTCCAAAGTAGCCATGGATTATTTAAACGAGTGATGGAAAAAGGGAGAAGTCCATCTTTTTTTTAAAAGCTGCAAAACCAGCCCTTAGCTTTGCCACCAATTTATTCGGATATATACTAAATAAAGAGACCAGGAGAGTCAAGGTCACCTCAAACAAGCTGAACTATTCCTTTAAAAGCTTTATTGCAGGCACCCTTTCTACCTAGACCATCAAAACACAAGCGTCAGGGGAGAGCGCGTCACGAAGGGAACACCCAGCCTCCCTGGCAGGTGGTGCTGGTGTTGTGGCTTGATAAAGAGCTCTGGGCCCCCCACCTCCCCCTCGCTGACAGCCTCGATAACAGAACACATAACTGCACCCTGTAACCTCTGAGCCTCTCACAGAAGCGTCGGTAGCAGACGAAAAACTTTACGTTTTAAATGCTCCATTCCATTCGGAGGAGCTGAGAGGAAGTTTGCTTAAATCACTTTAATCTCCTGATACATTAGATCCGCCCCTCCCCGCAAACTTCACGCACGAATCCCTTTCAAGAAGCCAAAGGAGTTTAAATTTCAAATGTGTAAAGCAACAAAGTGCAGGGTAGCTACCCGAGCAGTTAGCAATCATTCCTACATCTGTTACAAAAAAGTATATATATGAAGTTATTGTCTTATCGTGAGAAAGAACACCTCAGAAGACACCTTGAGTAGAAATGTTTATTCTTTATGGCTTGTTTGAAAGGATTGTAAAGAACAATCTTACTGGAAAAAGAAAAAAAGAAAGTAAAATGAAAAGAATTTCCAAAGAAACCAGTCAGAGGTCCCCCGACTGGTAATATGACAAGAATGACACTTGTTGATCTGCAGCCAATACCTGGAAGGTAAAAGACATCAGTGTCACAACTATAGGAACTAAAAAGAGAATTTAAAAGAAAAAAAAGGTGTTTTTTTTATTATTTTTGTTTAACTTAGTACCTCTTATAAATACCTACGTATAAATATGGAAATAAGGACGTGATGACATCATTGTGTTGTACATAAAGCAACAGTTTTTGACCATCTCAGTAAAATAAAAATAAAAACAGAAATTAATAAAACTGGTGTTTGTGCCCAGTGTCAGCAACCTTTCTTATTGATATACACAGCTCCTGCCCTCCCCCATACTGTTTATGATTATCAACATCAAATTGAAGTTAGCATAGCTTAGCTCAGTTACAAAGAGGCTCTCTTTACTGAACTTGATTTGGAGTAGAGAGGCAAAAAATGACCTGCAGATAGCAAAGAGGGCGTTTTTCTCCTTTTCTTGTTTTATTTATTAAGGCCTCTTGAAATCACATATTGAAACAAAGCTGTGCAGTCTCTTCTCTAGGGTAAAAAAAAACTCTGCTTGTTTTTCTGTTCTCGAGGGCAAACTGCTGCGTTTGCCTCTCTTTAATCGCCACGGATGTCAGTCGGCATCTTCGAAGCGGCACCGTCCGCTCCGCTTCGGTCCGGATACTCCAGACCAGGAGGGAGTCTGCTGATTGAGCTACAGAGGATGCCAACGCTGGTAATAATGGCAAACAAATTGTGACAAGAACATTAATACAATAAAGAACAATAAAATAATAATAATAATAATGATAGTAAAAAAAAAAAAAAAAGAAGTGTCATGTTCTGGAAGCCCTTGGAAGCAGCTGCATACTGTATGTTGGTCAGCTTCCTGCCGTCAACTCCCAACTGTCCTCCTCGCCTCATTGTACCAGTCAGCAAGCAGCCCGTCTTAATCGAATAGTGCAATAGTCCCAACTTTTTTGTTTTTGTTTTTCTGAAACCTGCCGCCGAGAACAGCAATGGCAGTTTTCCTTCTCTGTCTCAAAAACAACAACAAAAAATATCCATCTTCTTCCCCCTCCTGCGGCTGCATGTCTGCCTCCTCTCCTCGCTCACTGCATCCTCTCCGGCTGGATGTGCTGCTGCGGAGCGTAGTGCAGGAAGGCCGGGGCCTGGGCCGTCGCAGAGGGCAAGCTGGGGTGCACGGTGGCTGGGGCCGTGGTGGCGGCGGCAGGGCCGCCGGAGGCGGCGGTGGGGCTGGCGGCGTAGCCGTAGCTCAGGAAGCCCGCCGGAGAAGCAGCGTAGGGGTACTGCTGGTCGAAGGCTGCGTGGGCGTACTGGGCGTAGGCCGAGCTGTAGTCCAGGTATGGGCTGGTGCTGACAGAGGCGGACACCTGAGTGGGCAGCAGCAGGCTGGGCTGCACAAACGCTTGAGGGTATATGTATGGCTGGGCCAACCTGCACAGAGACACACACAGAGAGGCGGGGTTAGACGACCTACAGATCCTCCATAGGCCAGGCTTATGTACTTTATTCTGCTTTCAGAGGGGAACCGTGTGTCAGGAATATCAACTTTTACTTTTTCTGAACAGCCATTTTTGGCACTCCTCTTCATCATCGCCGCAGGTTTGTGATACTTGTGTTAGCAACAACTAAACGAAAGAGGACGGCTTCAGAGGTGACTCAATCCTCCGTCTATGTCAGTTAACGAAAAACCACCAAACCTGTTCGGTAGGACCTCCTGCGTTAAGAAGAGGGAGAAGGGGGAGGGGGTAGGTGGTGGTGGGTGTGAATGACAGAGACAGCCGTTACTGGCAGCTTTTCAAGCTCCGGCATCGGGAGTGTTTTAACAGCTGCTGCTCTTCACGAATGAAGAACGCGCTTGCACAGAGGGGAGGGAGAAAAAGGGGAAGCGCTTTCAGGGAGGGAAGAAGTCGCAGTGTTTTATCTCTCAAATCAGTTGGTAACCCCGCCGCACACAAAGTCACAGGTGACCGTGGCGGCTGGGGAGCTCATCAGGGCGCCGCCAGGCCTCATGAGCTGGCTCACATGAGGGTGGGCGGGGGTTGGGATTTGGTTTATCCACAAAAGTGAAGACCGGCAAACCAATCAAATCGTCAGAGATGTTCCCACTTTCCACAAACAAACAGAAGGACAGGAAGGGTTGGGCAACACCGCATATCGAAAGGTGACGGAGCTAAGGAACAGTCAACCCTTGATATTACAGCAAAACTTCAACACACGAAAAACAAATAAAAGCTACGGCAATGATAAGAAATTATCAGATCCCATTAAAGAAAGAGCGGTTATAAAAGGAATCTAAGAAATCAAAGCATGCGTGAACGGCAACTCGTCAACTTATTCATACTGCTTGGACATTTTCATATGGTTCAATTTCCATGTATTTTAGTGAAATTTTGTGAGACAGACCAAGACAAAGTAGTGCATGTTTGTGAAGTACATGTAGAAGATTTGCTAGATTTAGTTTTTTTCTTACAAAATCAATGTACAAAAAAGGACAGGATTCATTTAGAGAACCAGCCCAGAGGCCCACGGTTACTTTGGAGGAGCTCCACAGCTCAGGAGGGAGAATCTGTTGATATTGCATTCATTAATTGTGCCCTCCATGCATTTATGGAGGCGCAAGAAGAATAAGTCGTGTGTCTGATTATATGTTCTGCTTATTTTGGTCCATGAAGTTTTATAGCTGTAAAAGTATCAAGATAAGGGGAAACAGTTCAATGGGTATGAACATTTTCCAGGACACTGAATAAGTATGTACTCGCTTTTATATATTTATGCACAGAAACACGCTCCCACCCCCACAGACTGGTTTCCACTGCAAACCCCCAAACCATGCCATAATAGGGAAAGACTCACACCACAATCAGCAGAAGCTCTTAAGTTCATATCACACAAACAGAAAGGGGGGATAAGGCACTCTGGTTCATCACAGCACACTGCACTGCACTCTCAAGCCGTCACTGGCACCTTGTAGAGAGGCTGGCTGAGGGAGACAGGAGTGTGGGCAGATCGTTTCCCTGCCCCACTCCTTCAACTGAGGACATCGTCTGATCCTCTACTGGTAGACTCTGTCAGCTGGCGGCAGAGGGCAACCACAGCATGAAGATAAAAGTTAAGAAAAAAAAAAAGAAAAAAGGTGAGACTGGGGTCAACTTGGATCTTAAAGTAAGAGTAGAGTTGGAACTGAAGGCAATGACAGATATTTAAAAGCAAGGATGTGTTAAACAGTGTGTTCACATTTTAATTGTGTACTAAACAAAAAGTAAAACGTATAGGCATTGGGAAAAAACGGGGGCTTCCTCCATACGTCAGCCGCTGGAGATGATTGTACTTGAGTGCTGCAGGGCATGCGCGTCCTCGCGTCAGCCCTGAACGGCCACAACCTTGTGGAGGAAAAGGAGGAGACGGGTAACACGGCTCTGGTGAAGGAGTAGAAGAGGAGATCAGCTGCGCGTTCGGAGAGGAAAGACAGGGACTTTGATCACAGCGAGTCCGGAGGGCGACACAGATGCCAAGCGCGGCGGGAGAAACGCATGACAGGCGGAATATCTGTAGTCAGCTGGATTTGTGCTGACGGCCGGTCATGGCGCGGCGCTGAGTGGCAGGCCGGGACACCGGAGAGACAGGCTCGCCGGACGGCGATTGCGCGTTACAAACAAAAAGGCCCGTGCATTCGTCATCAGGGGGGATGTGATGAGCTGCCTGGAAGAAAAATTGACGTTCGCACCAAGAAGCTAAATATCCCACAGATGACCTTCAGCACATGACGCAATGCAATCGGAAGTGTGAAAACAGGCAGGGCTGAACTGGGTTGGTGTAGATTAAATAACCCCCCTAGCCTTCAATGAACGGTTGGAGTTCTTTGGGGTAGATATGTATCAATGTGGGGGTGGGTGGGGGGGTGGCGTTTAGTTTAACACCTGTAGAAGCGGGTCTCCATGAAAGCGCTTTGCCTCATTAAACATTAAGCTAGAGAATCCGCCCCCCCCCCCATATCGCACTCCAAGTGTCACAAAGGTGTCGGTTTTCAGATACTCCATCGGGTGCAGAAGTGGTGGGTGGACTCTAATGGAAGAAGGAAAACCAAAAAAAATAAAAATGGAACAGAGACAAGAAAGATGAGTCGCCCTCCTCATAAACACACAGCACCCCCCCCCCCCCAATATCTGCTGATCACAGCCAGTAACGCTTATCCACGGTAGCCTCTACATGCAGCATCAGCGCACGTCTCAAAATCCATCCCAACACCACGTCTTCCCACAGCCATATGTTGACAAGCATTTATAGGGGGGGCTGAGTAGGGGTGGGGGGTTGGAGCCACTTGCACAATCTGCATTCTATAGCTCTGAGCGACACTCTTGTGTTGCGCAGAGGAACCTCGGAGACAGAGAGAGGACAGGTGTTGGGCGAAGCTAGTAACGTCTCAGGGGCGGTGGTCACAGGAGATTTGATCCAGGCACCTGTCGGCCGCTCGCCTCGCAGCAGCGCCCAGCGACACGCACTAACCAATCAGGGGATTACGCAACCCTCTCCGGGGAAAAGCGGGACATGGACGAGGAAGGGACTTTCCTGCGTCTCCCTTAGGTCTTGATTCCTTAGCTTTTTATTTCCTTCCAGTTACACTCCTTTGGTGATTTCCATGAACATTTTATTCCTTTAACAGATGTTCATCTTGCTCTTCCATTTATAAAAACTAATAATAACTATGCTATACGTATTCGACCATGTTGGTGGAGGAAGAAAAAAAAGTGTAAAAACATGGATAATAAAGGCTTTGAAAGGATTTTTATTTCCCAGGAATTGCACTGTTAAGCCGTGGTCTAAAGTCCTTCTTTAATTGGCTTTGGATTAATTTGAATGCATATATGATAGGAATGTATCGTGTTTCGTATATTGCTTTAAGACTAAATTGGCGCTATGTAAACAAACCGAATTGAAATTTTTCAATTATTATTATTTTTTTATCCAAGATCCCAGAGTTTGGAGAAATTGAGATTTTACAGCGCTCCATTCTTGCCTCCGTTGATCAGCTGTATTGAAATTGCATTTCATCTTCCAGCTGGACGTAGCACCCGCCCACACTGACCAATGGTCCAATGGCAGCTGAATGACTGGGGTGCCTGTGCTTGATTTGCCAACTGATCGGCCATATCTGAAGCCCACGGAGAATCAAACTGGGCCGCATGTTACAAACCAGGTATTGTAGGATTATAATTTGTAGTACATGGACACATTTTGATGTAAGCTAACATTTCTACATAAAGACATTAGCGATAATTTTTGGTAAGATTTTAACTTCTGAAGAAACAGGATGTTGGGATTTTCACTGCAGGCTAAGATCTGCTTTCATGGTTGCTCTAAATCTCTGACTGTTATGGATCAGTACACCTGAAAAAACCTGAAAAAATATAAAATAAACCTGACCTAAAGAAATTACAGCTCCAACCTGAAGGGATAAAATTTAAAGGTTTTCAGCGTTATTTTGTTTTACAATCAGAAAGATAACGCCTACATCTAAATGAACATCTGAATGCCAAATCTAGTCATTTTAAGTTGATATTAATTATTAACTGAACATTTAAACCGTTTGGCTTTAACCTCTGACGGGATGTGAAGATATTTAAACACCGGGCTCCTCGAGGCAATTCATGCAATCCATAAAAATGAACCAACTTTCTTAACTTCTTATATTCTCTCCAACAGAAAAGGCGCCTTTCCATGTGAAATCCAAATACACCCTGTACTGGAGCTTGAAGCGTGATATCTGAGAGCTGCAGGGGGAGTTAGAAGAGTCCTAACAGCGAAATGGTCGTTAGCAGCTCAGCAGACCATAGCTCCCAGACTCCATGTTTTCTTCTCCACAACAGAGCCGCTGCTAGAAACAACCTCCCCGGTGACAGAGGCCGCTCAGGCAGGTCCATAAGTTAGGAGGCTCCCCTGACAGAGGTCAACAAGTGAGTCACACATTCACCTCAGGAACGCACGTCCATTAACACAGACGCGCGAATCATCTCTCAGCCCGGCAGGACTCAAAGTATGCTAATGGGGCGATGCTGGAGTTGCATGCAGACACTGAAACTGGCGTGTAATTTCCAGAGGCTTGGTTTGTCAAAGAAATAGTAACCCGGTGGCATAATAGCAGAGAGCATAACAAGCGCCCACTCCCTGCTCACTTACCCATACTGCCTCTGGATGAGTGCCGGGTGGATGGGCTGCACTCCGATGGATATGCCTGGAAGAGAGAAAGAGAAAAAAAAAAAGAGAGAGAGAGAGGAGGCTGGTTGTCAGACACACATCTGCATTCACAGAGGAGGAGCAGAGAACAATGCACAGAGGGGCACGGAGAGACAGAGGCACGGGCTGTTTTCCAGCCTGCCGAGGGAGAAAAAGGATTTCAAATGTGCAGAAGGCAGCAAAGAAAATATATACAGTGTTTTCAGGGCTGCGTGACATCTGTCACATAAATCTGAGATATGCAGGGACTGTGTTTATAGATGGAGCCGCTGGCCGTGCATTAAACAGCAGCCGTTTGTGTCGGCCTGAAAACACGTAAGCAAGTCGTGGTTTTAACAATCCTGGGTCAGGCAGGCCCTGCCAGGTGCTTTAACTCCAATAAACTGGCTGCTCACAGGTCTGTTTAAATCATTACCTAATTTGATCATATTGCGGTAAAACGCACATGTACTGTAGAGTATTCCAGTGTTAGTTGAATCATTGAAAACCCTGCGTTGCGGCACATTACTCAATTTTACCCGCATCCATCTCACCTGTCTGCAGGCTGCGGGGCTTGGCCCCCAGGTACGCCAGGTTGACGTTGGCCTTTCTGCCGTCTATGATGGGATTGGGATCCTTGCAGGCTCGCTCTGCGGCTCCTCGGTCGGTCATCGTCACCTGGTGACCAAAGAGACGTCTGATAAGGAATCGAGCTTCAGCTTCTCGGGGTAAGCAGGAAAAAAAAATCTGCTCTTTATAAACTAAAACCACTTTAAACAAATGAGATTAGGTGGTTTTAAGCTTCAAGTGCTTGATGGAGCTGCTTTACTTTCAACACTACACCTGTTCATCTGTGGCAGGAAGTGTGCCCAACAAGATATAATGTTGTAGACTGCTTCAGCCATCTGACGAGCAGTGTGCAGCCACACGTGGAGGTTGGGTAGCAATGTGTTACTTTACAGCTTTTAAAAAAAACACAAAAAAACAAAAACAAAACCTGATCACTCAAAGGTGTTTTTTGTTTGGCATCTCGAGATTAAGTTGAAACCAAGGGAACGATAGGAGGGACGTTTAAACAAACAAGCCGAACAGCGTTGGTACCAATCAAACAGTTGCTTCGTGCTTCAAAATGTTTTTTACTCACTGCATGACTCTTGAGACAGTAAAATTGAGCGAGAAACTTATTTTATTTTCTAAAATACTTTAAAAACCTCAACAACTGTTTCCGTTTCTCTGTTTTTTCATCCAAAAAACGCACTCCCGCCACGCATTCATCCAAAAGGAGAAGCAGGAAAACTACGAAGCAAAAACATTGAGCTTTAATAAAAATGCCGACGGCAGCAGTTGCCGACCTACAGACTGCCACTCGGCCATGGGCAGGGCCGTTGAAATATGGATCTGGCCAACAAGGAGCTTATCCAATTAGGAGCAAAATAAGTAGATTGGCGTTAGTTTGCCCCCCTCCTGCTTCCCTCCTGGCATTAGACGAGCCCTTCTGCTTTGATCGCCACATCCTGCCACTTCCAACGTCGCACACGAGAACGCGGAGTTGTGCAGTTCAGGGGGACGTCGTGCATCTTTTACAGCAGGGGCTGATCAGGAACAAAGCCCAAATGCAGGGTCTGTGTGTTGTGAACACACAGGAAGGAAGCAGGCTGTGTTTACAGTGAAGCGCCTGACTCTGGGGTTAGGGTAGCGGTTGTAGGTGGGGGGTGTACTAATCCACCGCTGAAGTGTGTTTAACACACAGAAAAAAGTCCACTTGGCTTCACGCTCCTCCTTCTCATCCTCCTTGAAACAGACACCCCCTCCCTCCATCAAACTGAACTAGCAGGCTGCCTGAAGCCAGACAAACACAAAAAAAAAAAGGTGATCAGAGGTTTAATCCTGGGAAGCACCCGCATGGTTTGACGAAGAGCCTGTTTAACCTGCCGCGCCAGCCCCTAATAGAAAGCCGGTCGGTACCTGCTTGACTCACTGGACAGCTTCCCCTCCAGAAGGATGTGTAAACAAAGAACAATTGTCTTCCAATTTTTCCCCTTCGTAGGTATACATGCGCCCAGAACTGCTTTCCACTCCTTCTTTGGCCCGATTAGACAGCAGAGCCGAGGTTCTGGTAAATATTTGCATTTTTTTTCCCCAACCCCACTGCTGCTTCTGTTCTTTGTGCTTTTATCTTCCAGGGACATGGTAAGTCACTTATTAACGCAGATAGAAACGGAGCACCACAAACAGTCTTAAAACACTTAAAAAAAAATTTTTTTTAGAGAGAGAGAGGAGTTTTCCAAGTTATGGAGTTATAGCGCAATATAAACAAAGAGTAATTTTCCCACAGTGCTCCCACGTGCTGGGATAACGAGCAGCGGTTAAAAATGCTATGATGACTTCGTTGGTCCGGAGAGGTCAGATCAAAGAATCATTTTCTAAAACTGGAAGTGGAAAACGTAAAAAAGTTAACATAAGAGCAGAGTAACGAAGCCCGGCTTTCCAATGAAGGATTTTAGAAGGAACAAGAGAAAAAACAACAACAATAGTTCTGCCCAGGGAGAATTCGGGTCAGTGACGTTACAAGAGGCAAACGTACCAGCCCGATGAGGCTGCGTCAGTAAACAAGCCAGAGCCGCAGTTGTTGGATATCGACACGGTTTCTGAGGCAAACTTGTTGCCGTCGAAACACGGTTCGAGTCTGAGCATTCCCACTGGGGTTAATAGTCCGTCTGCCTGGTCGTCTTAATAAGTGGAGGAAACGCATTACAGGAACACGTCAAGCATACTGTATGGATTTCATTAGAACTTGTTGATAGTAGGGATGAAATCTACCCTGCTCTTCTACCCTGGTGCGTATGTTCCCTTGATCACTGTCTCCTTGGAGAACCGGGGATCGACCGCGAAACACAATCTCCTCACAGTTTACTATAAATGGACGTAATCGTACGAGTCCAACAACATCCGACACAGGATTATATATAACCAAAAATACACTGCAACTGTACATAAAATGACCCAATTCATCGATTCCTCCAAGATAGTCGAAATAAAATCAAGTATGAAAAGGCTTAAGTACCAAGTTTTTCCTTGCCGTCGATTGGCTGTACCCCACAAACGAGGGTAAATCCTAAAGTTTCTCACTGCGTGTATTAATTAATATTGAGGTGCAGTTTGTGTTTGAACTAAAAAAATTGCCGGGTATGAGAGATATATGAGGTCAAATTATTATTATTTTATATATATATATATATATATATATATATATATATATATATATATATATATATATATATATATATATATATATATATATATATATATATATATATATATATATATATATATATATATATATATATATATATATATATATATATATATATATATAT
>JAVLVB010000211.1:4879312-4914719 GCA_032876305.1 Orestias chungarensis | reverse complement strand
GGTCCTTTGGATGAGGACACGCAAACATATGCTGAAATATAATATGCTTAGTTACCCATCAACTTTTGAGAACCCTTATCCCTCATTAAGCCAACCGGGCAACGAGAAACCAACAGAGTCTTAATATTAAACTCCATCAATGCGTTTCAAGCTTCTGGAAACACAAGTGGAGTTAAAGCGACAGTTCGGAGGAGCTGACCGGTGTGTGTGTGTGTGTGTGTGAGGGTACTCACGAAGCCGTAGCCCCGGGATTTGCCGGTCTGTCTGTCGGTGATCACCACCGCCTCGTCGATATCCCCGAAAGCCTCGAAGTACTTTCGGAGCGAGGCGTCGGTGGTGTGGTACGGCAGGCCGCCCACGAAGATCTTGGTGAACGTGGTGTCTTTCTGGACCGCAGTGGGAGGCATGACTTCCAGGCTTCCGTTCGTGAACTGGTGCAGGAGCATTGGTGGAGGCACGCGGAGATACGGAACTAAGCGCGCAAACGGTGCGGCGACATCCACGGAGCAAGCCCTAATGTCTAGCCTTTTTTGTTGTTGTTCCTTTTATTAACTTCTCATTACTTCATAAAGAAAAAAAAAATTCAAAATAAAAAAGTTGCGGCAACCTGTGGACATCCGCGCGTCTCTACGCTTCACCGCCTTCAACGAACCAACAGAACCAGCCGGGTGTTGCTCCTGGCGACAGAGCGTGCCTGCAGTCTTTATACCTCACGACGTTGCTCCGCCCCCAACACAACTGTCGGCCAATGAGCGCGGAGTCCTTGAGCCCAACTGTTGAAGCGGGCCCTCCCATTGGCCCTTCCCCTCGCGGTGCCAGTTGCACCTGCTTTTGTCCTTTACCGCACAAAGAAAAAAACACTAAACTATATAATAGTGTACAGGTTGCACGGCTGTGTAACGACAGGAAAAACCAACACAGTTGTCCTAAATTTAATAATTAGTAGCATGAATTTGATTTGTGCAGATGTGACAAATACAGTCTGGAATGGCGGACATTATGCTGCTGCAATATAAGGTTCTACATTTGAACTAATAGCCACATATCCTCTGGAATCCTTTTTACCACACATATTACTTTTTGCTCTTTAGTGCATGAAACAATATTTTTTAACAAAAATAACCTTAGACCACAGATTGTCTCACTTGTGGGCCTTGTTGTTACAAGCTTATAATGCATCCCCATTGTTGCACCACTGGTTAAAGCATCTAAATAACTACAAACATATTTAGAGTACATGAACTCTTTTTTCCCCCAGATTTAGACTGACAGCACTGTATTCTACTCCTGATTAAAACAAACATGTATAACTAACATGTTTTTTTATCTGCAGGTAGTGACGCTGTTAAATATACAGATTTCTGCACCTAAATTTCATGACCTCCTGTATACACCAAGAAGTTGTAGATGCGTTTTCATATGAACCACTGCTGGGTATTTACATGGTAAACCCGTGGACAGATATCCCTCCCAATTTTATTCAATTCCAAGGTGTTTGTTTTATGTTTCTAACCAAGTTTGGGATCGGATCAAGGTTTGATGAGACCATTACAAGGTAGTTGATGTGGAACCTGGATTCAGTTTGCATACTTTGCACATTTGGGAATTCTGTTTTTTCCCCCCTCAATTTTCATCTCAAAGCATTTAAAATTTCATCTTCTCCAATATTTTCCACATTTCTCCATCTCCAATCAACATTTTAATAAACTAATACTGCCCACATTGTCCTGGTTCAAAGTGTTAAGGTTATGCTAAACCTAGCATGTATATTATTTCCACCTCTTATCAGAATGAATGACCAGACTGGCTGAAGTGCACATTAGTTTAAACAGGCCCTTACCATGAAAGAAGAATTTACACTGAATCTACAGAATGCAGGCCATGATGGTGTTTTTATTTTATTAGTCCACTAGATAATAAATTTCTCCCATAAACTATTAACTTGAACACAAATTGACTACAAGTTTACAAGTGTGGTATTTCTCAATAAACCTGATGTAAATCTTACATACTAATCTATGTCTGGACGTCGAACTGAAGCAGGTTCAGGTCTTCCAGCCATCGTTACCTTGGAGGTCTACTGCTAACTACCTAGGGTCAGGCTGACAAAGAGGTAACACTCTAATGACCTCTATTAAGACACTTCTCACACACCTTTTACTCTTAAGATCTGGTTCACTCTTCACACGCTGTCTTTGTAGTCTCCCCAACTACCTTATTCATATCCTCTTGAAGTGGATGAGAGTGTCTGATCACACACTCCTTAGATCCCATTTGTCCTGCTGAGCTTTCTGGACTCAGCTCCTATTGTGTCTCCATCCAAGAGCTGTTAAATGTTGGGGAAAATACTCCACCTGCTGGTTAACTTTGAGTAAAACTGGCAGATAAGGTGGAGCAGACTAAAAATGTGACCCGAGATCTTGGTAAAGTCTGCAAATGTTTCCTTTACATGAGAACAGTTCTCCCAATACTGAACCTAACCAAGATTCGTTGTAATTTAAGACTTTCTTCATCGAAACAAGTACATGCGTCAAATCTAAGAACTTGCAATTATTTATTTTACACCCTAATATCTTTAATGGAACAATAAGTAACAGCAAGTTACAATGAAAAACGTTCTGGAAGTTGTGGAAACATAAGAAAAAAAAAACCTAGGGCACATTTAAACAATAAAAAAAAAAAGAAGAAAATAATGAAAAGATGAATAACAAATTAAAACCCTTCCCTTCTATGAAGAATTCAAAAGGCTATCATGCAACATCAAGATGGGCTGGCCCCTCTGATTGGTCCATGCAAGGCACCAGAGAGTCGCTGCATTGGTCCAGACGTCTTTCGAAAGGAAGGAGTTTACACGCACACTAAAGCAGCAGGTCTTCCGCAATTCTCCACAAGAGGTGGGACTTGGCAAGATGAATCTGGAGACAGGATGTAGCCGTCAGTCACAGAACAGCGAGGTGGTTTTATATCCCGTTTATTTCTGAACGCGTTCCATTTCAGAAAGAAAAAAAAACACTGGCAAAAAAGCTAACAGAGTTAAGTTTGATTCATATAGTCAAGTTATTTTTCCTTTTTAAACTTTGTCAATATTCCAAGGAATACCTAAGTAACTCTACATAGCATTACATCTAACTTATGTAGATGCTTACAGGTTAGACACCTAATAAGACAGAGGGCTCCATCCTTTACACTCCTGTTTATATAGACACAGGAATTGCTTTTGTGCAAATCTGGAGGTAAAACAGTGCACATTTAAAAGTGCAAAGTGCTATTCCCACGTAGGGTGGCTAAAGAGTAAGACTCACTTATTAAAAATCACACATGGCTTCTTATTCTTATTGGCCACATTCATACATGCCCTTGAGAGGCTAAAGTGAAAGAGACAGAAGCCACCGGGAAATATGGCATTCCCGTTCATTGACAACGGTCTCCAGGGTAACACACAGCGGCCGCCCTTCTCTCACCATTTCTTGTTCCGAGGCTTCAGCTCCTCAGCAGCGTTCCTCAGAAAGATGTAATTCTTTTTCTGGGGGTTGTAGTACTCATGGCCCTGAAACAGAAGGATGTTTTTTTTTTTAAGTGAAATTACTTGACGAAGGGTGGCGACAACCTTTGAAAAGCTCTCGCGCCTCGTACCTTTGACCAGTCGTAGCTCGAGGCGTATGCGAAGATGTTGCCATTCTGGTTGAAGCAGCAAGCTGTGATGGCCTGGTCGAGCTGCTCCGAGGTCTTCAGTTTGGTGCGGGCGTCTTTGTCCCAGAAGCTAAAGCGTCCGTCTGACCCCACAGTCGACAATGTGCCGTGGACAGGATGGAAGGAGATGGCATTAACCTGATCAGAAGAAATAAAGAAAGCACTGATATAGAAATTTGGGCAGACACTGATTTTATTTCAACAGTACAGTTGCTGCTGATAATTAACGATATCAATATCTCTCCCATCTGTTCAAAACAATAAAAAAAGACCAAGCCACTAACATGACCTTTACCTCTCAAACACCTCACAATTGCACCATCCACACCATCTATTTCACGAACAAACAACCACGTGATGGGTTTTAGGATCTTCCTATTAGATCTAATCAGTTTCACTGCCCTGCTGAATAAATGCAAACCACAGCACGATGCTGCCACCATAGTTAGGATGTCTTTAGCATCCCATTCATAATTTTTAACGGTGTTAAGAACAGAAGATGGACTTACAGCATAGATGTCTTGGGGAGTGGTTGTGTTGGTTCCATTGGACCTGTGGCACTTGAAGGTGAAATTATCTTTGGCTCTAAAAGCAGATCAGAGAAAAAGTATGACTTTATTTTAGGTCAAAGCAGGTAGATTGCAAATGAATTATGTATTTTATAAACATTTCTATTCTGGCTTATTTGTAATGTATGTTTTAGCGAGAAACATTTTGATCCACCCACGGGTTCGGTGGATTGATGTAGTGGATCGCCACTCTGCCCTCAATGCTTCCCAGTGCAAAACCCGTTGGCTTGTTCTGCTTGTCCTTAAATATAGCAACACAGCGGTGCTGGAAAAAACAAACAAAAAAACAAACAAAGTATGATAGCCAGTAAGTTTAAATAACTAAAAATCCCAAATTGCAAAAGTTTATACAGTAAAAGAGGCGTACAGAGGACAACTTACCTGATGCTTGAGAGGGGAGTCTATTCTGCGAAACTCAGAAGGCTGGTTCTCTAACTGGTACACTATAAGGCCTCTTTCAGCTGTGGCTACCACCGCCATGGGGTACACCTACATACAAAGGTATTTATTACTTATCTCACTAGCAAGTTATGGAAATGATCTCATGCTGAGAATAAAAGACTTACAACATCAGCACAGTAGCATCTCTCTGGCATTTGGAGGGACATCATGAGATTGGGAGAGCGGGTGTCCCAAAACTAAGAGGAGAAAAACTTTAATGTTTCTAAACCAACACAAGATAACACCAAAACATTAAACTCATGAGACTGCGGCTAACAGATCTGTCTCGAACTAGTGTACCGGTTAGATGTGCTCAAGGGTTTAAAGAAGGCACCTTCAGTGTTTTGTCCCAACTGCCAGTCATGATACAGCTGTAGTTTGGGGCTTTTATCCAGTGGATTGCCTTAATTGGGCCATCATGCTGTGAAAAGACAGTAGGAGACATGTGAGATGTAAGATAAGATAGACTTTAATAATCCTGGAGGAAATACTTTAATAATGTATACTTTATTGATCCAGTAGGAAATTGTTTTTGGTGTAAACCACACCGAGGCAGCCATTTTTGAAGGCGCCAGGTAGGCAGTAGCGCAAAGGGTCTTGCCTAAGGACCCACACTGGATGCTGTGCTGTATTTTTGCCCTGGGCTGGATTTGAACCCATGAGCTTTGGAAGTCTAGTGACATTCCAATTGAGCTATCCAGCCGTATCAGCTTAGCGGATCCCTCGAGTATCTCATCCAACCTGTGCAATCTGTATCGCTTGGTTGGTGTTAAGATCCCACATCTTAGCCGTCTTGTCACACGAAGCAGTAAACACTTTACTCCCATCCTGGGGAATAAGAACATTACATCCAAAGCCTTAATACAATCCAACAGCAGGCATCTAACGCATGGTTGGTTTCATTATGTAAGACAAAACCTACATCGCTCCAGCAGACGTCCAGAACCGGACCTGTGTGCATCTGTTGGGCCTTGGGGACAGTCTGTCCGTTGTCTTGCACCTCCCAACATCGGACCTGCAATCACACAATACCAAACTATTCAACTGTAAATAGGTGACTTTGTTTGTGTTAATGAAGCTGCTTACTGGATGTGATGTAACAGCACAGACTCCAGATGAAAACATGATCTCTTGAACCAACTTCTCCATACAGTATCGATCCAGTATTTACCGAAAACAGTTCGGTAAATATGAGAACTAAACGCAGAACATGCTGGTAAAAAGAAGATGCTGCAACATTGTAATTACCGGTAGCTCATTTCAGTTCAACAAACACTGTAGTTGATCTTGTTTACTGCAAATAATTTTAATATGATACATAATTCTTGTGCTAGTATCAGGAAGACTGAATATATTGTAGCAGCTGCTCCAGTTTTTGTCTCAGAGCTTTTAACTTAGGGAGAAAGCTAGTGTGTTTTTTCCTATCCCATCTTCAGTCATAGCACAAGATACTCACATCTTTGTTTCTTGACTGCAAATAAAATGAGCCTGCCAGTGAATGTTTTTCTTGAAACGCTCTTCGTAAGTCAACTTATCCTGGTAATGTACTCTAAACAAGCAATAATAAAAAATGTAAAGTTTTACCATAACCTATGAGTAAAAATCATACCTGCAAAAAAACCCAAAACAAACTTAAACAGGTTTGCTAAAATGTCTCCTTAGTTTCTGAAGTCCTGCTAATGATGTATGATGGTTGGTCTGCTTAGTGGCAGTGTTTATTAATGTTCCGTCTTTCCTATGATTTAAGTCCTTATTCTCCTACTGTAAACCATCAATTGAAATCAGATGCCTAAGGTTAATTACCCAAACAAGACAAACACCTGCTTTATAACCTGGTTTATCACTAAACCATGTGATGCTGGCGAGCGTCTCACTAACAACATCCGTCTGCTGTCTATATATGCGTATCCCTGCAGCGTGTTGCTGGTCCCGAAGCTCCAGTGGTTGCTCAACTGGTTGTCACACATTGAAGGGCTCCTTAAAAATATGATTTGTGATGGATAAAATCACTAGTCAATTAGTTATTGCCTTTCTTGCTTGGATTCATAGAAAACATAGACTCCAGGATAGCGAGTAGTCTCTAGTGGTGCTCAAAAAATGTTGCAACCATACCAAATACCTATTCAGGTACCGAGAGTATGAATGTACGATACTTTGCAAAGTGCATATTCCATGCATTTTATAATACCTATGAATTTGAAGCATGTTGCTATCACCGTCTATCGTGTGACCTCCTATCCTTGCTTTTTGTTACGATAAATCCCCATTTACCGAGGACTGCCATGTTACTTCTGAAGATTTCCAAGTGCGGACTCAACAAACAACTTACATCGTTGGCCCAGGATCCTGCGATAAGAAAGTTTCCCGGCATGGTCGGAGGACTGAAAGCCATGCAGCTGATGCTGTCATCTGGAGGGGACGTCACCTCAACATCCTGTAGGAGCGAATCAGGCAACAGATTTAAAAAAGGCTCAAGATGCACTACGGCACTCTATTGAACCATTTCTTTCAGTTTACCTTCATTGGATTATGGCTATCAGTAGTCGTGCTTCCAAAAACGCCAGTACCTCCTGTCCCAAAACCGGTAGTGGTCCCAAACAAACTCATTATGCATCAAAGTTGCACCTAATGTACCGTTGTGGGAAAAGTCACTGATTAGTTCTGATTACTATGCAGCATATTGATATAAAAGATTAAAATATATCTCTTAGAGGGCAAAAATTATACGTATTTATTAGAAGCGTTAAACCAAACTGAGAAAAGAAGAACTCGTGTGGTAGAATAGCTTGACAGCTAAAGTAACGGTGTTGCTAGCAGCATGCCCGCCCTGACTGACTAAATATGGCTTTTAAACAAAAATATGAACACCGTAATAGTTGCTTATAGTATCTAATAGAGACATAAGGTTGACTGCAAATTATTTTAGTGTGATAAAGGTGGGAAATAAACACGACCGAGCGGTTTAGGCGCTAACGTTAGCGGCTTCCGTCTTTAGCTCCAGAGCTAAATACGATCTAATCTTCTCTACGCGTCAGTTCAACATTAGCAGCTGTTCCTGTAAGCTGTGTTGATACCCGAGGATTTCCTGGGTTCAACCAGATTACAAACCGAGAGTCGAGGAAGTAACAAAACTTCAATAAAAATAAAAGGGCCAATGTCTGGCGCTCACCACTGCAGTGCGTCTGCGTCGCAGTTTGATGACGTCTCACTCGAGGCTTCGTCGGCTGCTCTCAGCACGTTACCGTCTCATTATTGCCACCAGCTGGACAAACATGTGAACGACAAGTGATTTCCTGAAAAAAGGCAAATTTCTGACCACTTCTCTATTAGAGTTGAATGGATTCCTCACTTCAGCGTTATTATTCCATTTATCCGTCATAAATCTTACATATTTTGTTAACCCAAAATTTTATTAGTAACTGTTTTGTATGATAAACCTGTAGAAGTGAAGGAATAATAATAAAAACAACAACAACTTATGTTGATGCAAATCTAAAAACTTTATGTTGTATCTGTGAAGAGCCTCCTGTCCTTGTTTTTTAATTAACCCATGTTTTTTTTATTTTATTTGAAATACATTCTGATATATTTGAAACTCTTCTGTTGCAATTTTGGCTCCATGTTGGCCTCGTCAACCTGATAAACGTTGCATTGTTTCCCTTTCTGGTTGATTCTTGGTTGTCTTAGCAACTTCAGGCTACTATATAGTGAGTGAAGAGAATATGAATACACATCACACTTTACTTTCGTTAGGCTGTTGTTGAATCATGATCTCTGATCTTAAACTTGAATCATGTAAGTGTTTGTTTGTAACCTTATGCTTATGTGTCAGTACCATTTCTCATGTGTTTTAGATTTTTTTTGGATTGAAGGCATGGTCTGTTGCTTCTTGAGATTTTTTTAAGCATACTTAGTGTTTTCAAACGGGTCACATTCGACTACTGGGTCTGATAAATGTACCGGAACCCCAAATATTTGATTATTATTTTACAAGTAGGCAATAATAGTAAACGTCTCACCAGCATGTTTTAAGCAGCATTTCTTTTCCCTTAATAAATCACATCTTCACATAATCATTTACTTTACTCTGTTCATGTCTTGTTTTAATAATTATTTGATGAGAAAACTTGTAAAAGAGCAAATATCTTTATAACCTCTGATTCTCTTCCCGTTTCTCTCTTGCTGAATATAATATATTCTATTTTAATGGATACAAAACATTATTTTTAAACCATTTGAATTCTTTTTACAAAATCACTTCATTAAATTAAACCCCTTCAGAAATCAGAAGGTGAAAGAAATATGTATATCACTTAAAAGTACAAAAAGAGCATTGATTAATCATTTGTGTCTGATTTTGTCTAAAGTGCTGTGTCCATTTATTTCCTATTCAGAGGAAGGTTGGTCAGACATCATGAGGAGATCAGTGAATCTTACAGTGACGCATTTTTTGGAGGGAAAACATAACAGACCACAAAAGTGTTGAGACCGAAGGTTCACCTTTTGACGGCACAGCAACTTTAAGCATTTATCCAGTTCAGCAATGAAATGGTTTAGGACAAAGTATCTGGCCCAGTGCAAGTACAGACCTAAATCTGACCAAAAAAAAAACATATTTCCATACATGCCTTTCAGTTTAAGAAGATTTTGAAAAGAAAAATGACTAAGTAAAACATTTGTAAACCTGATAAAAGAATTGTCCAAACAATTTATAAAGCACTACTTAATTTCAGATTTAAAATCAATTTGGAAGTAATGTTTCCTCCCTAATGTCTAAAAGGTGTGTTTCTCCCGGTTGGCTCACAAAAGCTACATAAGAAATTGAAGCTGTAGGATAGAAAATGTGAAAAGGTTGCAGGTATAACTGCTTAGTAGCAGATTACTTATTGTACTGTGCTCTGCTCAAAGTAAAGCTGGCCTCACTCCTCACCTGCTCACCCGTTGAGTTAAAACTGTGTTGCAGTGTCTCTTTCGAACCAGACCTGCATGTCCCATCATGTACCAGGACTACTGTTGATCACTCAGCAATCAGGGCGGGTCTGCCTTTATTGTCTAGGTTCAAAGAATCTCTGAGCTGTAAAGGAGATTATGGGATTGGATCCTTTTTCAATGCAGATTGTTCACAACAATCGTAGATAGATAGGGTTTTATGTAAAGGAACGAGCCGCAGGATACTGAATGTCAAAGAAAGGACTGCGAATAAATAAATGTCGACCCACTAGAACCTGGCTTTAGCCAGCACCTGAACAATGTTATCAAAACCACAGCTGACATCAGGCACACACCCTTTCATTTAAGATAAATAGCACTCTATGTCTTCCATCTGCTGCTTTGTTTCATTTCACTATGAAAAGGAGTTTTAGAGAGTTCTAAATATGAGCTATTAAACTAACTCCAATTTTAACTTTGTTAGAGAAGGTTTAAAAAAAACTAATTTGTTTTTGTGTAGACAAACAAAACTAAAATCTAAATACAGAAATTGAGCTAAATTTTTGGAAGATGTCCCAATTATAAGTCAATCCTGGCTGCTAAATGTACTATTGGAACACAGCAGTGAGATGTTTCGAGTTTCCAGTTGGAATAGAAAGACCCTAAAGTTTGAACTTCAAAAGCTGAGCTTTGGATCCAGTAAGTCTCTGGAATTAGTCCATTGTTTGCCAGAACTACCAGCTCATGTCTCATTCACACACATCTACTTGTGCAACAGGTCTCCTTTGTATTTTAATATTTGATATATTGAGAAATACTAATGTTTTCCTGTAGAAACTGTTTTGTGTTTTTTCATCTTGTTGCCACTTAAATCCATATCAGTTTTCCATTTGACTCCAAATAGCAGCTTTAATAGTCAGTGAAATTATATGACAAATTATTTGAGAGGATTATAAGAGTAGAAAAAAAAATGTCATAAGTAGTTATTAATTTACTTCAATACGTTCATTTTAAAAATGGATTGAAAGGTAGACAATTTATTTAGCTTTCATTGCTAAACTTCGTTTTTAAAGTACTCAATTGTATAAAAAAATACTTTTAGGAAATGGCACATCTTTTACTTGTCTGCAGGTTTCCAGGTTTAGTGCGGTTTGTCTCTGCTCCACCCCTGACTCGCCGCCTCAGTAAACCTCTCCTCGCTTGGAGAGGTCATAGGAGCGCACGGCTGAGTCCAGGTTACACGCTGCGCCGCGATCAGTTATGGATGAATGAATGACGCTGTGCTTTCATAGCAGGAAGCGTTGTGTTTTACACTCTGAGTCTGCACATGTCCGGGGAATGTGTAAGGAACAGGTCGCACCCTCAGAGTCTTTTCCGATCTGGTTAGAGCCGTGCGTAAAAACCGAGATTTTTTTCTGTTTACCCTAAAAACATGCTGGCGAGTGCAGGCGCGACCACTGTAGTCTGGTTCTGGTTCTGGGGCTCCTGCGCGCTCGCCACGCGTGTCTCTTTCTCCAACTTCTCCGTGGACAACGACGTGCGCCCCGGCTTCATCCAGAGGAGGCTGCGGGGCCAGGAGCGCAGGGAGATCCAGCGGGAGATCCTCTCCATCCTAGGCCTGCCGCAGCGCCCGCGGCCGCACGCCCAGCTCGGAAGCGGCGCCGCTCCGACGTTCATGCTGGATCTCTACAACAGCGTGTCCGCGGAGGGAGAGCCGCAGATCTACCCCCAGTACCGGGGTCAGGCCTCGGCGGCGGTCCGCCTGCAAGACAGCCGCTTCCTGGACGACGCGGACACGGTGATGAGCTTCGTGAACCTCGGTGAGTGTTTTTCCACGCGTGCTCGTCGCAAGCAGCTATAAAATGAACTTGCTTCTGGTGACTGAGATTTTTTAAATCTGGGATATCTACCTTAATCCATTAGATGTCACACTCCATCACTTTTTAAATTTGTGGTCATAATTACGTTTTAAAGATGAAAAACCCCCATAGCATTTAAATACACATATGAAGCTACATTAAAAATCTGTGGAAAAAACTAATCACATTCATGATAAAACCATCTTTAATTAGAGGTTTTCCATTCATATCGTCTATCACTTTGTTGGAGGAACTCTTATTGGTTTATTTTTTCATGATGTTTCAGCTGCTCTACAGATGACTTCTAGTTCGACTTTAAAAATTCTTTGATATGTATATTAGATTCAAATCATTTGCAATCCACCACCTTGCTTGACAGCTGTATGAGGGGTTTTGTGCTGAGGGTGGGCTTCAGCAACCAAACCTCTAGTTTTTTGGAGTTCACAGGACATATTTACGGTGGTTTTGTTCATTATAATGCGTTATAAGTCAAAATCTTTTCGGGGAAAGAAATCTCCTTTTTTGTGGGATTATTTTCAGAGCAACTCTTCGGTTTTCTTTGAATTCGTTTCGAGTGTACTGTCATTACATCGAACATTTAACTTACTAAGTGACGAATGCAGACCAAGATGGTTGAAACCCTCTCCCAATCATAGATTATCTGTCTCCATTAAGAGTAAATGTTGGTTGATGCTAAAATGTGGTATGTTGCGTTAAAGAAGGGAAGAATCCAACAATTTTATTGTAAAGAGAAAAGGTCTCAGGCAGCATGGTGTTTGTGGTTGTTTGGTTACACTTGAAACCTGCGTCGAGGTGTGGAGTGGGTTAAAAGAATAGAAGCTAGTTTTTGCTCAGGTATTAAATTAGTTCATTTTAATCAGCGCAAGTGCACACAGTCATCAGTAAAACGGCTGGACATCATGAGAACACAGTATTTCATATCCCTAGTCATGAACTTTTCACTTTAACTAATGAGATGTGGTAAAAAATGCTTCCAAACACCAAAGGCACATTCATGCGGTTTCGCATTTGAAGAGTTCTGAAGCAGAAGAAGGAGGAAAAAAACAAAATAAAGACTGTGGGTGGTTGGGTTTTTGTTCTCAGTAAACCCTCTTCGTCCAGCTGTTTTCTCCACCACGTTTTGCCGAAAGCATTGTTTTCTGGTGGCTTCAGAAATGTTTCAAGACGTTTGACAGACCAATGTTTGGGGATCATCTTCACATGATAAATAAATGAAAGCCACTCACAAACAGGGGCATGCTTTAAATTCATGCTTAAGAGCATATTTATAAGGAGTGTCATCAAAAGCAGTTGGTCATGAAAAGGGAACGGTGAAACTAAGAGTGCAATACACCCAAAAAGTCAGCATTCAGGCAGAAACTGTTGCTTTGAATCCCATAAACTGTCCACAGAACACTTTGTGTTAGAGAGTAACAGAGTGATTGTGCAAGTCTCCCGTTTTCCTGCATAATTATTTCTTGTTTTTTTAAAATGACAATTTTAACCCATCACATTTTAATGGTAAAATGTAACTCCAGTACAATAATGTGCTGTTTTTTTTTTTGTACAATAAACAAGGATCTCCCAGCCAAAGCTGCACATGTTCAGCAAAATTCAGCTGTGAAATGTTCTGTCCTTCATTTGACTCATACACAGGGATGAAGATATCTTAGCATAGCTTATTGTAAAAGAAAGGAAGCAATTTTATTTACACAAACAGCATCTTTGGTCTTTTTGGTGGCCTGGTGCTATTTGTTGTGTCTGGGACATAATCTGATTCTTTTTCATTTCTGCGATGGGTTGTTTCTCTTTGTTTCAATTAGATGGCAAAGGAGTTCCCTTCATCCATTCTCTATGTTGTCTCAATTCTGTCCGTTTTCCACACGATGCTGTGGCACATAAATAAATGAAATGAAAATCACTTGTCCATAGTGAGCACCAATGGCAAGAAAGGACATGAGCCATTTTTCTCAGGTGTTTGTATTTTGGCTGTATATGGCTCTAAATTGACCATAAAGAAACCATAAAATGCTGCTTTACACAGTGTTTTGTACTGATATTTTATCTGTACATTGTTTTCTCTGACAGCTGAACACGCTTGGTGTGAATAGTTTGTGGGAATCAATTAAAATGGGGGATTAGTAGGACTGGATTTGTTCATTTTCTCGAAAACTTAAAATATAAGAAGTGGGTACTTCAGGTGAAGGAAGAATTAATTTAAGAAACCTTCTGAGCACTTACTTGTCATTCTAACCATATTTTGGTTGAAAACGAAACCATTTGTGGATATTCCATTAATTATTGTCTGTACTAATCAAAATACATCATAACATATACAAATAAAGACCTATGAGTATAAATCCTTGAAATCTGGAAAATGCATTTGTAGCTGATCAGTTGCTTTTTAAACAAAAGCAGGAGGAAATGTGTCCCTCCTGCTAAGATGATAGTCAAAGGGGTGATTTTAAGATTAAGTTTCATGGCACTATAAAACTTTATGCTCATTTATTACTAAATTTATGTGTGGTGAATTTAACTGTTGTTTGTCCACATGAGTATCAACATCGTCTGCGACGTTTCCAGAATAAGAAGTCAATGATACTTTCACCAAAATTCTAAATCATTTACATTTTCTGAATTTTACGACATATTAAATTAGATATTTTCACAGTGTGTATTACAACCAGCCACAATGTGTAAAAATTGGATTCGAAATTTCCTCGGGTTAATTAAATCCGTGTTGCTGTGTGGCCCTGCAATGTCAGGAGCAATCTGCAACGTTGAAATGTCTCCCAGAGGGATGTTTGCATATCTGAGGTCTGATCTGTGCAGCTAATGGGCCCAAACGTAAACACACCGAGTCCTTACAAGCAATTATTGCTTTCATAAAATCACCCCTCGTTCCCCCCGCGGCATTTAATTGCGGTCAAACAAATGACTAGCAGGGTTTAGAATGCGGCACTCTCAGTGCTCCTGGCGAGCTTGTGTTTTTATGTTGTTAAGAGGGTTTTTAGAGGACTGTGACTCATTGTTTGGGGCCGTAAAAGAAAAGGTTCTGGATTTCAGCATCAGAGCCATGCGAAGACATAGGATGTTCTTCTCAAACACTCAAAAACCTTCGGTGGGAATGTGGGGTGACGTCGTGTGCAGGAAGGACGTGTTTAAGATGGATGGATGGATTTTAATCTGCCCACGTTAATGGGTGAGAGATCTGCTCTGTTCCTTCTAAGGGTGAACTGGTTGCTAACGCTGTAAAACAAAAAAACATCACACTAGATAGCCTGAGGAGACATTGTTTATTTCCCTGACCCAAGTTGGAAAACTTGGAAAACCTTTAGCTGGCTTTAGGATGGGTGGAAACCTTGCGGTGCCACCAGTTGCTGCTCTTCCGCTTTCTTCTCTTCAATCAAAAGGAAATCACTGCATGGCGATGCATTACCAAATGATTATGGAGGTGTGGTGGGAGCAGGCAGCATGCATTGCTGTGGCTTTCCATACATTTGTGGAAGTGAACTTGCCGCCGCGGTTTTCCGGGCTGAGACTGAACGGGCCTTTTCTTGTGGTCAGCACATGTGTGTGATTTTCAATGGAGAGGTAAAATAAGCCGTGAATGCTCTTTTATTTCCCCCCGTAGTGGCATTTTAGGGGGACTTGACTGAAATTATGTTTAGATTAATCATTTGACTCATAGAGCCAAGATTTTATTATTTATTTCTTACAAAGTGCTTCCAAGATCACGGGAGGAGAAACACCCAGTTCAGAAACGCTTGAATAAACAACAGTTTACCACTGGCTGGTTTACCATAATAAACTGCTTTTACGACAATACAGTCACACAATTCAATGCATTGCATTGGGATTTTATGGGACAGACCTGGGATCAGCACCCTTTTAAAATCCTGGAAGTATTTTTTTTCCCTTGTTCCAGCTACGTTTGGATTAGAGCTATAAAGAATGCAAACTGCTTTTACAAGAATGTAACACATATATTTACACATATGAACCACAAAAAAAGTGTTTCCATTTTTTTTTTAATGACAAAATTTTTTTACTATGTAGTTTTAGAAAAAAAAAAAAACTTTTACAAGAGAGTAATAAACTAAATTCCATGGAAAATTCCCCAGTTGTGAACAATCTACATATAGAAACATGGTTTGTGAAAAAAATACTGATTAACAGATCCAAATACATGTGTTAGGGCTGCAGAGGGTTACTAGAGACATTTGATGAACAAACTGCATCATCAAGAAACACAGATAGGTAAAAGATAAAGTTGTTGAGCTTAAATGTGCCCCAATTCCCCCATAATGGAAAAAGTGGGAAGACGAAAGCTTGTGTCAGAAGAAAACCCCAAGAAGTTCCACTTCCCAGGACAGAAACCAGGAGGTACAGCAAATGTGGGGAAGAACATTCATCACCTCATCTCTGGTCCAAAGGGAATGTCCTAACATACTTGCAAAATGGCATGCTTGATAAAAAGTGAATGCTGTATCGTCCTGAATATCGTCCATTTATCCCTGGTAAAACATGGTGGTGGTACCATCATGCTGTGGGGATGCACGCGGGACAACCTAACTATTTAGTGGGTGATAGATGTAAACTAGGGTATGTCATGCAACAATATCCTACGCACTGAACTGGTCTAACCTCATAGTTAAATCTATCGTCATAAACTAGAGACCTAGTATGGCCTCTCAAGTAAAGATCTAGTAGACAATTATCTTGTGGGAATGCTTTTGTTTGACAGGGAATCTAGTCAAACTTATTGTAAAAGATTCATCCGTTCCCATCAAGTTCGTAGGTTAGGGTAATCTTCAAAGAAAAACCAATGTGTACAAGTGTAACATCATAATTTCAATGGCTTTTATGAAGTTATATTCAGAAACATTCTGTCTCTCTTTGTCTGACAGTTGATCAAGATCAAGATCTACTGTTTCGGCCACACAGGCAGGTGTTTCGGTTCGACATTTCCCGTATTCCAGAGGGGGAGGCTATCACGGCAGCAGAGTTCAGGATTTACAAGGATTTCAACCAGCCGCGCAACGGGAATGAAACCTATAGAGTCAGTGTCTATCAAGTCCTACAGGAGCCTCCAGACAGGTAAACATATCCTGTTATGATACTTTTCTTTCCTGCTCACCATATTTTCATTGACTCCAATGTTGCTAACCATAGAGATGTTAAGTATATTGCTTTGTAGCACATCTTCAGTCGTTTCTTGCAGTTTTGGAGTCAAACAAACTAGATTTTAATCAGTTCCCGATTTTAAATTTCGCACCATCATTGGTCTGACTCATAATAGCTCTAGGCTTATTTAGTGCTAGCATTCTAACATAGGAGCCTATTTAATATTTACCACATTGAATGGAGTACAGCATTGCAGGGTAGACAAGTGTAATGAATCTTGTTCATTATGTGCATGATGATCTGCTAGAAAGCTCAGTAGTCCCATAACTCACTCACTCTTAAGAAAATGATTGGAAAACTTTTCCAGATGACCTCCCAAGTGCTGCAAAAGTCACACTGGCTTGTCTGATTATCCTCGTGTGGTCTAGATAAGCGCTCTGGCCCATTTCAGCTTGCATGACTGTCAGATTCGACGTGTTTACACAGACGTTAGTGTTAATTGCAGAAATGCAGAGATTTTCTGTTGCTCTCACAGAATCCAAACAGGACTTTTCTCAGGAGACCTGCAATTTAATCACACAGCTCGACCTATAAATATTACTAAACCACTTGGACTTCACTATTTCACACCTCTAATTATTCCGTCATTTTTACGTCATTCGTCTGCCTGTCTCCCCGGTTATTTTTTGTTTTTTTTTGCTTTATCCCTATTGAGTTTCAAAACACGTTTTTCAATTAAAACTTGACAGCAGTTCCTTTTTTAACTTATCAAATCTTTAACACTTAGTTCCAAAAGCTTACTCTTACCATTGTGGAAAGGGATGCCCAGTTATTGCTTTATTCGGCTGAACCCCCAGAAATTTTTATAAACATTCAACATGTCTTGCAAATGTTGTAATTCGATAAAGAAGCAACAATTTATTTCACAGTGAAACGAAACAATGAGCAGTTGTGTTGCCGTAACAAGCCATCCATCAAAATGTGGAAATCTCTTGGATACGTTTAGAATAAATTTGGACTTTCCGGTTATGCGAGGTCACTTTTGAACAAAATAGCTCAATTACCTCCTTATCTGGTAGTAAAGTTTGTAGTTTGTCTTTCAGTCCTATTTATGACCTAATAATTTGTGTAAAGCCAAGACATATTCAAAATTTACAGGACAGAGGCTCTCAACAAACGTTTTGTTGAAGCTGCTAAAAACATTTTGTTGTTTCCTTGGGAATAACAACATATGAAGAAATCTGATTTAGATTCTGAAATCATGCCCAAAACCTGTGGCTTAGACTAAAGCATAGCAAAGAGTTATAAAGGCCCGCTCGATGCCGCGACCTAAGTTTAATTGAGAATCTGTTGCAAGACTTAAAGATTGCCTTTCATATTTACTCTCCGTTTAGTCAGACTGACCTTAAGCTGCTTTGCAACAAGAAATGGACAAAAGGCTGATGAGAAAAGCTTGGAAAGACAGAGCTCTAGAGACTCCCAGACTAGAGCCTTCCAGCTGTAAATGTTGCAAAAGGTTGTTCTATGCAGGTATGCGTGTTTTTAACTTAGCCTAAATAGTTTTAAGGTGACATTTGGCCCTTTTTCGTGACTGTGAATGTGCTGTCTAGACCTGACCAACAGCACAAAAACAAGCTAAGCCTTCGTTTCCATAAAAGAAGGTGATCAGTGTGGTGCCAGTAGAGTGTGTGAGTAAGGGTTTGATTCGGGTCAGTAAGTCTGACGATGGTGCTAAACTAACACCATTGTGATGCACAGACAACCCCAAACAGACCAGAGGGCTGCAGGAGAAGTCACCTTGATGTCTGTAAACAGGTTAATGATCTTTAAAATTACCCACAAAGACGCATGGTCTGATAGCGGAGTCGCAATGATGTAGCTTTTTACTATATATGCGTTCTTTCCTTAGATCAGAATGTGTTGGGTGCATGCAGCTCAGTAACTATGCAATGGAAATATACCTAAAAGAGCAAAGTATAGAGAGGGTCCAAAATGCTTGCAGAGGGATTTTTGATGGTCATTCATTAAAAAGTTAATACTTTTCAGTACTTTTTAAATATCAAAAGCAGTTGTGGTGCAACATACAACATAGGAAAATAAAATTAGGTTTCAGTGAATAAGCTGCTCTAGTCACAAGACCCCCAACAATATAAATAGACTGAAATTACTCTTTAATTACAATCTATTACAGCTTTAAAATACAAGAGTTGGTAGATGTTTCACCTGCACCTTTTCAATAATCCATGTATACAAGAATTTCATCATTGAATTAATGTAATTCACTTACTATCACCAGCCAAGGGGAGCTGTTGCTGCTGGATCAGCAAGACGTTTGGGCTTCCGACGAGGGATGGCTTGTGTTTGATGTGACCATTACAAGTACCTTCTGGCAGCTTAGCCCTGAACAGAACCTTGGTTTGCATCTAGTTCTCGAGGACAACCGTGGTCAGTATCAACCACAATCCTACACTGTCCATTGTGTTTCAGTTGCAACCTTTTCATTTTTCCGTACATGAACTGAAAAACCATTCAAAATGGAAAATGCACATTTACCTGTGTAAACCACAGCAAAGTTACAATCTGCAATGTTCAAACTGCAAATAACTCAAATAGGCCTTATGTGGCATGTTTATATGTTTCCACTAAAAGAAAGAGTTGTGTTTACTCCAAAAAGAGTTTTGCAATTAACACAGATAAACTACCTTTAAGAAACTGAAGTTGGCTTTATTTTGAAGCTTTCAAACAGCTAGAGCAACTCCACCTAATTTTTTTCTAACCTACACGTCTGTCACTTATTATAGCTCACAAACTACAGTAGCTAAACTCTTTAAATTTGGACTTGACTATTCTACACGTGGAGTGTTTCAAGGTCTTTCCCAAATTGGAAGAAAACTTCATTTGTTTTTATTCATTGCGTTACATGTTTTAGTGCATGTCAGAAAAACCATTGAGCCATGTTGCTCTTATGCTCTCCTACCATGTTGTGTTACGTCCACCGATGCTGATGCATGCTATTTAAGCGAAATAGGACAAATCACTTTTACTCTCCTGGAAGAGTTCCCAGGAAAAAGCTTCTTCTACCCTAAAACAAATTTTGCGGCACAATAAGTCAAACTTCTAAATGAACTAGAATACTTTCCTCAAAGGGAAAAATAAAAATAAAAACAGTTTAGCCCAGTTCAACCATGATGGTGAACGGACGATGGGTTGTACTTATTGTAAAGTCTATTGATCTGGGTACATACCATATATATCGAAGAATGGAGAAACCCAAAATAATTTAGAATTAAGTGTAAGGATATCGCTAAACATGGACCGGTTTAAACTAGGTCAAGCAACTAGGTAATGATAACAAGAAAACCAGCAGATCATTGACAACAGGGCTTAAAAACAGAAATGATAATAATGTCAGCATAAAATGAAATTCTGTCCATTTTCACTAATCATGTGCTTTTTTCTGTTTTAACTTTCTTTTTGTTCATGCTTAAACTGTGTTTTACCCATTTCTCCTACAAAGGCCAAAAGAGGAGCCTACGAAGTGCTGGGCTGGTGACGGGGAGTGGGCCTAAAGACAATCAGCCTTTTCTCGTTGTCTTTTTTAAAGTCAATGAGGTGCGATTCCGCAGCGCTCGCTCAGCCCAAGGGCAAAAAGGTCGACAGTCAAACCGCTCCAAACAACAGAAGTCTGCCCAGGATGCATTGAAGGCAACGGAGGCTGGAACTGGTAATTAAAATAATCACTATTACCAACATTGCGAGGAAATCACCAGGATTTTTTTGTGTTAAAACTTTGGGTACATATGTTTCAGATACCTTCGGATTTTCAAAAGAGGGATGTAAGAAGCATGAGCTGTATGTCAGTTTCAGAGATTTAGGATGGCAGGTACTAAGCAAGGACACTTAATTTGACACACAGTTTTGTGACAGTGTAAGTTTCTAAATGGTGGTTTTCCCTATGATCAGGATTGGATAATAGCACCAGAGGGCTACGCTGCATATTACTGCGAGGGGGAGTGTGCTTTCCCTCTTAACTCCGACATGAACGCTACCAATCATGCTATCGTGCAAACTCTGGTAAGTCCCAAACAGTCCCTCATTGCTGGCAGTTTCACAACAACGTCCACATGCTCTGCAGAACAACTCGTACTTCCTCCAACCACAGGTGCACTTTATCAACCCGGAGACGGTGCCCCAGCCCTGCTGCGCCCCCACGCAGCTCCATGGCATCTCAGTGCTGTACTTTGACGACAGCTCCAACGTCATCCTCAAGAAGTACCGAAACATGGTGGTCAGAGCCTGTGGCTGTCACTGACACCGCTACGACATTTCGATCAACTTCTGCGGATCTGGAGGGATGTCAAAACGCAGAAAGGAACGTAACTGGACCGTGGAAAAGATGAAGTCTCTGGTCCTAAACATTTGTTACACAGTTTAAGCTTTTCTCGCCAAGGTGTTATGACTGGGATGCTCAACTGCAGACTTTGTCCAAAATGCTTTGGAAGACTTTGCAAGCACAAACCAAACTATTAAGGAAGTATTCACATTTTGCCGAGATTGCATCTTAAGCATCACTTACTGTGTTTGCAGCCCAGGGTTTGAAAAAAAAAAAAAAGAGAAATCTTGTAAATGATGAGATATTATTTTAAAGCTTTGGTAACCTCTGCAAGAATCTGGGTTTAGTGGAACAGGTGTAAGATATATGACAGCTGGAGGAGGGATGTCTTTCGGATGTAGATTCTCAATACCCTTCCAACAAAAGAAAGACACACACCGGACCACTTTCAGCTTTAAGACCCACATTTTCTGTTGCATTTACAAACTTCTACAATTTATTTACCTTAACTTATATTAAAAGTGGAATTCTTTTTCAGCATGACCTTAAAGATTGGAAAATCATACTACTCTGCACATCTCAAAAACTCTCTGTTGGGGTAATGTCTGACCTCATGCTACTACTCTTGCACACTTTGAACCAAATCATTCCTGGCATGATTGGCAGGGTTTTAGTTCAGTTCTAATACATTCAGTTCCCTTCTCATTAGGCCTGTGGAAAATGCCTTTACTTGTACAACTGAACACACTGCTGCTGGATTATTCTACAAATTGATTCAAACGCTTTTTTCTATGAATAAAAACTCACTGTATATTTTTCCAATCCAATAATATTTCTTTCACAAAGATGACGGTTCCTATTAAGATACTTCCCAGTGATAACAAGGTACGGAAGACGTCTTTGCTTGATGCATGCCAATAATTTCAGCCTCCTGAAACAAATGTATATCTTTTCTGACTTCATCTGACTAAATTATGTGTCTTCCTAAATGGTTGTTTAAGAAATGAGACACCACATACTGCACCATTTGAGGTAAATAACCTATTACCTGGTGAAACATAATAATCTATAAATTAATTATCCAATCGGAGGTTCCACGCCATTTTGAAAGCCGAACAAGGACAAGTTTCAGTGATTCATCTTCATAGAGTGTCTATTACCTGTAGGCAACAGGTCACCTGACTGTTCCAAACCAAGGTTGGAGACCTGCCTCGGGTTATTTTGGTCTCATTGAAAAGGTCTAATGGAAAAAGCTGATGCAGTGGATTTTTTGGTTTAGACTTAAAACAGATTTCATTTCATACCTGGAACTAGTTAAATACCCCATCTGTTCATAGATTTGATGTCATTTAACTTATGTAACTTTAGGCACACCTTTTTGTCAATTTGTCTTCTAGAAAGATTGATGACATCAGCTCTTTTGGGAGTTATGTAAAACATTGCACATGTTTAAATCATAATTTATGGTTAGGTTAAAATAATGGAGTCCATCTGGATTAATTGCACCCACGTTTGAAAGATTCATACTGTTTTTTTTGCACTGATTTTTAAAAAAAATGTATAAAACTGAAAAATAAAACAAAATACATTTATTTGGAATAATCCAGGTGACACTAAGAAATTTTGAAAATGAACTACAGATGATCAAATGTAGGTCAGACAAAAAATCTGGACGTGCAAAAGCCAAGGAATAGTTCCCTGAAAAATGAGCCAAAGCTCCAATATCTAAAACAAACTGTGCTCTTAAGTATGCATATAATCTTACATGAATTCAGACTTAATTGTTTATAGTAAAGCCAATCTGATCATTTAGTTTTACCTCTTACTTTTAACTTAAATAAGAATGGACCCTTACCCAACAGCTTGGGTCTTCCTGTAAGATGAGGGTTTAATAAATTATTGTAAGAGGTCCTTCCTTATTTATTAACATATGACCGTTTTTTCCACATTTGCATTTTTATTTTATTTTGTGTGTGTACAAGGTTATAGTTCTTCATATTTCTTTACCCCGGCGCAAATAATTACAGAAGAATTCACAAGACTGACAATTTCATTTCATCCCTTTAAAATGGTTTTGGCGTTTCAAACAATTTCAAGCATGGTGCCTTAAACACTTTGTGTCGCGTATCAGCGACACAGTCAGAAACACAGGTCATAAATGGTAGAGAGAGGTAGGAGCTTTACAAACACCAAAACACAGAATCAATTGGTTAATATAAGACTCGCATATTATTTGCCAGTAGGAAGCTGAACTTTAAATGCGGTGAAAGACCTGAGGCAGAAATCACATCTGCTGCTAAAAGTAGATGATATAGAATCGGAATTGTAAGAAACCACAAGTTTAAATATCAGTCATCCGCTCATGCTTTGGTTTTCCATTATCAAACATTATTTTACATTACCTATAACCCTGAGAGGTGGAGTTCTCGAGACTGAGATTTTAAGCCAGTAAGAATTACAATTCAAGCACAGAAGCAATAACAAGGAGGTAGAAAGACAAGATGATTACACCTGAAAACAGCACAGATTAAAGAAAACCCAGACCTATAGTGCCTTACAAAAGATATTCTCCCCCTATCACATTACAACCATTAATGTATTTCATGGGACTTAATGTGACAGACTAAAACGAACTTCTGCATAATAAAAAAATATTACTTTCCATTTTGCTTTTTGAGTATAAATCTTTCATAGGTTTAACATGCATTTCGTATTTAGCTGCCCTGAGTTATAACTGCGTTTTGCTACAAGTACAGCTAAAAGTACTTTGAGCTATGTCTCTACGAACATTGCGCTTGACTTTGAAGCTCAGTCCGATTGCTATAATGAGCAATATAGAAGTGTTGCCACACATCCTCAAGGTTTAGGTGGTGAATTTTAAGTTGGTCAGTAAGTCAAATATAGCCTGCTTGAAGGTTATCGTCACCCAGGTTTATGTATTTTGCAGCCTCTGGGAGGTTTTCATCAAGGACAGAACTGTATTTATCTTTACATATGTTCCCACCATATCGGACAAGTTTCCCACTACTTGGCGAAGGTTAGCCTCTCCGCAGCCTGATACTTCCCCATCATTTCTCTCTAAGGATTGTTTATTCAAGGCGGTGAGCAGTGTTAGGGAGACCATAAAGTTCAGATTTGTCTCCTCTGATCAAATGACTTCATAGATATTTCATCCCAGATATGATTCATGTGTTTTTCATGCTTTGTGATGCTGTTTGTTCAGTACAGTTATCTGTAACAAAACCCTGAGACAGCAAAGAGCTGATGTATTAATACTGACACAAAGCTATACAAGCTGGTGACTTTGGTGACTAGAGCCTATAAAAGTGTCAGTGTCACTGACAGACAACTCTCCTTTTGGATTTTTCTGTTAAAAAATATTAGGTGCTACTTTGTATTGTTCAATTACATTAAATTTACATCAAATGTAATATAATTTCTGAAGTTTCAAGAGGGATGAATACTCTTGTAAGGTACCATATTCCTGATAAAAAGAAAACATTTTCTATGTTTGAATTGTCCCTAGTCTTCTAATCTCATGGGGCTGAATAGTGCCTCCTGCGGGACACCTTGGCCACAATTTTTAGCTCCTCTGTGAGCTCCTTCAGCTCTGGGAGAACCTGGCTGCACGGGGCAGTGTTTGCTTTTGAGGCATCAAAACCGTCCTCAGATGTTGTGGGTGGAGTTGTTTGCCCTGCGGAGTCCGACGGTAGTGACCCAGAAGCCGAGACGGGAGTGAGGGCCAAGCAGACGTCTCCCACGTTTAACTGGCGGCACTGCAGGCCACAAAGACGTGCGGTCTTCTGAGGGCTGCAGGACGACCAGCCCTGTCCACGTACGAAGAAAGGGTACTCCACATACACATCCACCAGCTCCTGAACAAGGACGCAGACACAAAGAAGCCAGTTACCCAATATGGACAATTTTGTTCTAGTTCGTAGAAGACACTCATTTAACAACAAGTATTTACAAATGCAACTAAATCACAAGAAATACTTGTCTTAACACACAATCACAAAGCATCCTTGGTCTCAAGCACAACGGGTGCACATAATTGACTGGTCACATCTGGTGTGCTTGAGACATGTCAGACAACTGGACTCATTTTAAAAAGGAAAAAGGAAAGTGATTACTCATAGGAGGTTGGCCCCCTGGTTTAATTCAGAACTTCGTACCTTGAAGGGAAAAACCAGGAAATTGGAGAAGAAATTACGGTTTTCGCTTTTATAGGGGTCCTATTTATCCTGGAAAAACAGCATGCTTCTGTATAAAAGGACCCTGCGCCAAGTTAGATCTGCATATTTTACTTTACTAATAGAGGAGAATAAGAACAATCCTAGGTTTCTTTTTAATACCGTTGCTAAACTTACGAGAAATGAAAACTCTGTTATATCACCAATTCCTACAACTCTTAGTTGTAATGACTTTATAGAATTCTTTATTGATAAAATTGAATCTATTAAAACTAAAATTGATGGTATCCTACCAAACATAACTACTACCTCAGTAAGCAATGAGGTACTGAATGTGGCTCTGGAGCCTGAGCCCTGTTTGAAGTGTTTAGTTCCAGTTGAGCCTTCTGCGCTTTCAAAAATATTTTCTTCATTCTATTTACTATATACATGCTCCCTATTGGTAAATTCATCAGACAGCATCGTATTAATTTCCACTGTTATGCTGATGATACACAACTGTATTTATCTATAAATCCTGATGAATCCATTCAGTTTGGTAGATTACAGGCATGTCTAGATAACATAAAAATGTTGATGACTTTAAACTTTCTGCTCTTGAACTCTGAAAAGACAGAAGTTGTTATCTTTGGACCAGAACCTCTAAAAAAGAAATTGCTTCGTCAGCCACTTAACCTGGATAGAATCAGGTTGGCATCTGGTGACAATGTAAAGAACCTTGTTGTTATTTTTGATCAGGAAATGTCTTTCAAGTCTCATATAAAACAGGTCTGTAAGATTTCCTTCTTTCATTTTAGGAATATAGCAAAAATTAGAAATATTCTCTCTAGGGCAGATGCTGAAAAACTAGTCCATGAATTTGTTACTTCAAGGCTGGACTATTGATACTCTTTATTAGCAGGAAGTTTACAAAATGCAATTAAAGTCTACAGTTGGTCCAAAATGCTGCAGCAAGAGTTCTGATGAAACTTAAAAAGAGAGATCATATCTCCCCAATTTTAGCTCCCCTTCATTGGCTCCCTGGCAAACTTAGAATAGATTTGAAGGTTATTCTTTTGACATATAAAGCCCTCACTAATAAAGCTCCATCGTATATCAGAGATATGATTCCTCCTTATGTCCCTAACAGAGCACTTCGCTCTCAGACTGCAAGTTTACTGGTGGTTCCTAGAATCTCTAAAAACACAATGGGAGGCAGATCTTTCAGGCAGACACCCTGTCTAGTTTCAAATCTAGGCTTAAAACCTTCCTATTTGATAAAGTTTATAGTTAGGAAGAGGTCGAGAAGACAGCCTAATCCGGTTGGGGAGGAACTCAGTCTTGACAGACGGTTCTCCTTTGCTCTACCTTCTTCATTTCTCACTCTATAGGGTTACGTTATTTAAGTTTTTCTATAGTTATGCTGCTATAGGCTTAGACTGCTGGAGGACAATCTGACCACTTCTCTCTCTGCTACTTTCTTCATTTGTCCAATCTACTTAGTTACCGTTATTTCAACCTTGTTAACCTTTTGTGTTCTCTTAGTGTTTTTCTCTCCATAGTAACCACACCTGGGCTGGCGTTCTGTTAGCTGAGACAGCTTCTTGGATGAGAAAATGGGCTGACATGCTTCCAATGACACTCTACAACTGCTGCTATAAACTCTTTTTTTTCAGTATCCTGTGCTTCTAATTTAGCTTTCTGTCTTTTCAAACCCCCAGTCGGTTGAGGCAGATGGCTGCTTGTACTGAGCCTGGTTCTGCTGGAGGTTTCTTCCTGTTAAAAGGGAGTTTTTCCTCTCCACTTTCGCTACATGCATGCTCAGTATGAGGGATTGCTGTAAAGTCAACGACAACACAAGCCATTGTTTTGGTCTGCTGATTCCAGAGGAGTGAATGCTGCAAGTCAATGAGTTGATGCAATCTACTGGGGTTCCTTAGATTGGCAACTTTTTAAATTGATTTGTTTATGATGTATCTTTGATTTAATTGATTTTCTGTGCAGTGCCTTGAGACGACACCTGTTGTAAATTGGCGCTATATAAATAAACTGATTCTGGATTCTTGATTTTTCCCTGCAGGGGAAAAGCAAACAGAAAAATTACCGGAGGCCTCCCATGATCCTGTTAAAAGAGGTTAAAGGTAAAGCTCTTACGCCATCTGGTGGCAGAAAGACGAATCTATCCCATTATATGCATTAAATGCAATCATAAAACCCAACACCTCCATACCTGAAATCCATGTTTTTTAGCAACTGTAAAAAATTCAGCAAATAGGTTTATGGATTGTATCCTGCAGATTGATGATTACATTCAGGATATTCAGTGTGGTTGGATGAATGAGTAGATGGATGGATTATACAAAGGGTGTGTTACTATTTAAACAGCTCTTGTTAAACTTTTGTGTTTATTGCAAACAGCAGCTATTTTCTTCATGTTGCCATTAAACCTATTTTGGAGTCAGTAAAGGCGATTATTACTGCAGTTGGTTAATAAAATCCATCTCTATTAATGCTCCATCTCTCTCTCAGCGATGTTTTGCCGCATCTTCTGTTTGGTTCATTTTCAAGAAAATGAAAGATTAAAACAACTTGCAATATTTAAAAATTATTTGTCTTGATTCATCTGCAATGAAGTGAACGGTGCTTGCCACGCCATGTGAAAAGGACTATTAACAGCTACTTGTGCGGGGGCTGGTGTGCATAATAATAAAGCCACAGAATGTATTCCCCTCACCTGGGACTGCTGCTCGTGAAGCATGATGAGAAGGCGGGAGACGGAGGAGGAGGAGGCCGAGGGGGAGATGCTCTGCACCGTGCAGCAGCTCAGACGTAGATCCGGACAGGCCAGAGAGCCAAGTAGGAAATCCTCGGTCTGCAGGTTCTCCACCCTCCTCAGCCGCCCGTCTCTGAGCTCGATGAGAGAGCCTGCAACAAAGTGGGGAAGCAGCCAAGGAAAACGGTTAGGGGAGGTAGGAGGGGGGGTGACAGCGTGAGATCTTGTCTTGGTTTCTTTTGTGGAGGTGCGTCCGCCATTTAGGTTTTCAAGGGAATCTCCGATAAAGGATTGTCCAGAAATAGGTATGGCTATTGTTGATTTGAACTGTGAATTTAGCTTCAAAATGTTGTCCTCATGCTTTGAATGAGGTAGGTAAGTGCCTCCTTTTTCAGCCCTGTCCAAATACTCAGTCCTTCTTTCTCCTTTCCTCGCATAGGGACGTTTATGCGTTCCATATGTTTTGTCTTTTAATGTCTTGAGTCTCTCCCAGCCTCCACTCCCTCTGTGCACGCCTTCCGAGACCAGGGAGCCAGCACTGAGTCTGGAGACATATTGCTGGTGTCCCGCGTGCAGAGCACGGGTTCCAGATAAATGGTTTTGCAGATTGTACTGATGGGATAAGTTGCATCCTGGAGGCAGAGGACTGAATTCTCTCCACTCAGCCAAAGCATGGTGCTCTCTGAAAGCAGACGGGATATGCTGCTTGGGCCTTGGAGGGGTCTGTATCTGCATCCAGGGTTGGTACAGGGCTGTAACCCGCCTTGGCACAGGTCGAAACAGACCCATGTGTTTCGTCTTTGAATCATTGTGGGTTCTGTACGGATATGGCGCCTTGAAGTTTGTGTCATCACACTGCAGCTGCTGCTGAGGAGAGCTCACTCTTTGGTCTCTCTTTTTAATCGGAAGGCTGTCCCTGTCTGGGACTAGAGCTGAGCTTGCTGTGAAGCTCATTGTCTCACATTGCCTGTTCACTCCAAGAACACATGGTCTTCTGTGGAGATATAGCTGGTTAGGAGAGCATGTGTTGAAACCTCCATCAGTCTCTCTGCAACTATCACATATCGCAGGCCATCATGATCTAGAGAAAGGAGACAGCTATTGATGAGCTTTGTTTGAACAGGGTACGAAGAACCAGGTTTTGAAAACATTGAAATTGAAAAAATAGCAAAAGGGAAATAAATCTACAATACACATTTAGCCAAAATGAGTCAATAGTTTCTAGAATCACATTGAGTTGCTTTTACAAAGGTTACTCTTTAAGGGTATGTCTGTACCAGCTTAACACACGTCAAGATTGATTTTTCCCCCATTCTACTTTAAAAAATAAATAAATCTCAGCCAGATTTGATGGAGACAATTTATAAATGATCCACTAAAACTCACGTGTATTTAGATCCTGACTTCCGGTGAGTCGTTCTAACATGGAAAGATTATGCCTTGCTCCATGTGCTGCAAATACCCACAGCATCATGCTGCCACCACCATGTTTCATTGGGTGGATGGTGTGTTAGTGTGATTCACTTTTAGTAAATGACAATATCTCAGTAGATCTGCAATTGTGAAATTTCAAATTTTGAATAACTCAATGAGCAATCTGTGCGATGTTCAATGCTTATGATGTTCAACCCTTCAAAACATAAAATCAGTCTATGAAAGTCTAAACAGCACTCAGTTGTGAACAAAACCCCAAGCCAGAAAGACATAAGCTAGGATGTTGAAATTGCGGCCACTTTAATCTATTCCTCTGGGAACAGTGATTTTTGTTGTCTTATAGATAGTTTAAATGTACAGACTATTATTGAACAGTGAGAAAAATCACAAGCAGGCCAAAAAAAAAAACAACTTTTCAGTTATCTGCTAATCTTACCAGCTGGGGACGTCCCAACAAGAATACCCTGAGGTTAAAACCGTGCAGAACTCAGGGAAATTGAAAAAAATCCCCACACAGCTACATCTCAGACTTTGCAGGCCTCAGAAAAGCAAGTTTAAAGTTTCCGGTGCATGGGAAGAAAACTAAATTAGGACATTTTTGGAAGCATTTCCTTGAAGATGATTCTTTCTTAGATTTGTAAACAGCAACAAGACCTATGGACCAATGCAATTTTGGGCAGAGGGTTATCTTTGATAACATGTAGCATCATGAGGGGTGAGAAGTAAACATTAACTCCAGGAATACCTCAAAAATACAAAAAAAAATCAGAAAAGGGGGAAACAATGATTCACTTACCATAGGTAAATATTTGTTTAAAGTTGGCATTTGATCACTTTTAAACAATATCCTGTTATGTCAAACTTTGCAAATGAAAGAGGATATTCTCTTTTCTCCCTCTTGTTAAGATCAAGAGAACATTTTTTCTCCCCAACTAAAAGTAACATGTGGTTAGATCAGCGCCTACAAATATCCCCTTGACGTGCGAACAATAACCTTACCATCAGCTTCAAATTACAGCTTTCCAACCACATTTTATTTTTTCGGTTCTGAAAGTTGGTTTTTGATGGACATCTTCCTGCTCCTTTGCAACAAAAGAAGTCACTATGGTTACAAAGTGCTCCGCAGTGTGGTTAATAGGAAGGAAAGAGTGTGGAGAGAACAAGACAGAGTAAAATGTGGGTAGTGGGTGTGAAGCTAGAGGTCAGATTTGGATTTTTTTTTTTTTCTACACCTCTTGAGGTTGCTAAAGTAACATTTTCCATTAGAAACGAAAAGGATGACTACATAAACGTACGGTGCTAAACACACAAACCCTGTTCGCATCTGAAACTCCCATTGAAACCCCTTTATCTACCTCATGTGCATGCACCGCGAGTCAGCTCAGGTCAGGGATAAATATAAGAACCTTGTGGCCAGAAACACAACAAGTGTATTACAGTCAAAAAGTGGGTGTGGAGTAGATAAACTGTCACAAGAGGTTAAGAGCAGCCAACGCGTTTTACAGCCTGTCAATGCAAAGCTCATCTCATCAAGCAATCATCATAGCCTAGCAGCAGCTCTCCCTGGACCTATGTCATTACCAGGACTTGCAGTGGTTTGCAAATGTGTGCACACGTCTTGTCAGATTACAACTGCAAACTTCCATTTCCAGTATTTCATTATGACTTCACATCATAGACCAATAAGCAATTGTAAACAAAGGGTAAAATGGTGGAAAAAAAATAAATACTTTCAAAAATCTTTTAAGAAAAAAACAACAACTGTGAGCATTTTTATTTACCTCCTTTTATTCTGATACTCAGGAATCATATTCCGTTTAACCAACTGCATTGAACAATTGTCAATCTAGTTAATAGAGCATATGGGGTGATTGTATTGTCAGAAGAAATCTGACGCTATTGTAATTGTTTTAGAGATCTGATAGTCAGTGCCAATGAGCAAACTACGTCATGCAGAACAGAGAAGAAACAATTCAGGTCTGGGAGAAATTTAGAGCACAGCTACGTTTTTAAAAATCCAGAGCTTTGAATATCTTGCACAGCTCTGTTCAATACATTATCCAAAAAAGGAGAGGGTGTCAATTTAATACAGATTAATCAAGGTTTGGCCGTCCATCTAAAACTCCAAGGAGATCAAAAAGAGCACGAATAAGAGAGGCAACAAAAAAGAAACTCTGGAGGAGCGGCAGAGATCCGAACCTCTGGTGTGGAAATCTGTTTACATGACATCCATCAGTCTTTCACTGTATTAATTTGGCCTTTATAAAAGAATGGCAAGACGCCATAACTAAAAGAAATCCCCACTATGCAAAATTTTACATTGCACAACACGGAACGTATCCTATTTCATTTAATTTCAGTGTATTTAAATAGCTTATTCACATACTTTATTCATATGGTGACAATGACCAAAAAAATGCATCTTAAGGCACAAAAAAGTATGTTAAAATAAAATCAATGCTCCTGGACCAGCATGTAGCAACATTTAGTCTCATGAATTGTTTTTTTTACTTCAAATAAACACGGGGAACGAAAAAGGGAAACCTCCTTTGAAAAGAAAGAAAGAATATCAAAGACAATCTGTAAGGGACTACTAAACAATATATACTGGGTATACCTTCCACCAGGACCAGAGAACAATGTCAAAGACCAGACCTTAATCCAATTAAGATTGACGATAACAGGTGTTCTCCATCCCGTCCTGTTGAGCTTCACTTATTTTGCAAAGTCTATAACTTCAGAAGCACAACATTGGCAGAGGCAACACAACAAACCTGGTGGTTTTTTACAAAGCACTGAAAAACATGTTAATTTCTCCACAGAGTTTGGATGTTCTCCTTGTGCATTTCTGGGTTCTCTCTGGGCCCTGCAGCTTCCTCTGAGAGTCCAACTACTTCACTGTTGGTTGATCTGGCCTGTCTAATTTGTCTCTTTTGTCTCTGTGTGTGTGTTTGTTGTTGTTTGACCTCTGTGTCTCTATGTCTCAATCCCAGTGACCCTGTAAGGACAGGTATACTATCCCAATGAAATACATTTTAAATAGTTTGTGGTTCCAGCTTCACAAAATGGTAAGAAGTGTTGGACTACCTGCATCGAAGCCCCACTTATGTTTCTAAGCTCTCAACGGTGTGTGTGTGGGTGTGTGAATGTGTGAATGTGTGTGTGATCTCTTTCACAGACCTTTTCATCCCTGTGTGAGCAGTCTGTTTCACGCCGGCAAGCTTACCGTAACACATATTTGTCAGCTGAACGCCTGCAGTTTGAATGTTATATTAATTCAAATAGCAACGCTGTGTCGGCCCCACGCTCGCACTGTGTCCTTGCACAGTTATGGTCAGATCCCGACTCAAGCTTCTGCAGCCTTCTAAGTCCATAAGAGGAAACTATGATCACTACAGACGGCCTATCTAAGAAAATGACATGTAAACACACATGTTTGATGCGCTTGCTGCAATCATTTTTTTTAAAGATAATCAGGACTGTGTATGAAATTATTTGCATATCAGTATTGACAGTATTGCTCTTGGACAGTTTAATAGTTCCTTCTCAAAAGCTGCGATGTGAGATGACGGCGTTCAATGTCTAGTTCTGACTGTCAGACTCAGACATCTATTCAAACAATGTTCTTTTTTTAAGTTAATAATTTGATGCATACACACGCAAAAAAAAATTTTATATGCAAAAATTTTAACTCGTTTTACTTACATGTTGCCTCTTTCACACAGCCGTGCCTCTAGTCTTCATACAGCATGTCCATCAGTGACCCCTTCCCCACACTCACACACACCTGTGGCAAGCTCACAGACTGCAGGTGAGAACGCAGAATGAGCTCAGGCATCCAGAAGAGCTCACCAGACACTCCTTCTCTCCTCTCCTTTCTTCTCTCTCTTGCTCTGTCGCCGTCTCTCTCTCTTCCCTCCTACTCAGTCTTACATTTTTTTCACTCCCACTCTGCTCACTCACTCAGTCATGTTAACCTTTCTCCGACAGATTTACCATCTCCTGCTCTCTCGTCCTCTCCCATCTGAACTTGTTCACCATAGGTTCTGCTTCTCAAGTCTCTCCACCATTTGCAATCAGTCCTTCTGTTCTTCGCCTTTCGCTGTGTGCTCCCCGGTGCACTGCTGTATAATTAGACATGAGAGTGTTGTGCAACTCCCCTCAGCTGATGGTAGGCGTATGATTGCCTGATGGCGCTGGCATTGTACCCGGTTCAGTGAGTCGTTTCAGACCGGCGTGGACACCGACATGCACATGACAGCACCGATGCAACAGGCTGCTCCAAAAGATTTCTCAGAGATTTCTCATCCGCATAGACATGATAGCATCAATGCACATGCATCATTCAGATCTTGAAGTTCGCCTTGAAACAAGGTGCGTTACTGGATGGAGATGCATGGACTGTGAAGGGCCACCGAAGTACAATGCACTCCCTATCATGTTCAAGAAACCAGTTGAATCTGAGCTTTGAAACTTAAATCACATAAAAACTATCAATCAATCAGAAAAGAAGTAGACTCTAGTACTAAACAGATGAAGATGATTGATAACAATACTGTATAATCAGTGGTCACTAAAGGAAGCAGCTGTGCTAAGAAAATATACCACCTCCCTCCATCTGAACAAGTGATATCCATACTTTCACGTTCCCACACAATATCTAAATATATGGTTTGAATGTTGGAGTGGAAAAATACTTATTTGCATACAAAACCATAATAGAGAAGCAGTTCCTAAAATGATCAGAGCACTGGGAAAAGCTTAATTGTCCTTTTCACTCCACTTTGATGCCAAGCTCAATCTACAGTGATTTATTGACACTCGAATGCATGGAGTTAGAGTAATATGATTGCTATTAGTGTCAAGAAGCAATCGAACTGACTTACCTAAAGAATTGAATGTTTGGAAGCATAGGCGTGATCTTTTCCGCTGCTGTTTCACACTTCCTGTTTGTCGGTCTTTGGTGGACATATGTGAGTGAGTATTGTTTCATGAGTAGGCGAATTAGAGAAAATTAGAAAGTCTTTCAAACTGCTCTTGTGGGGGAAAAAAATGTCAATGTCGTGAAAAGAACAAAAAGCTGCATAAAAAAATAAAAGGAAGCCTGAAACTTGTGCTATTTGTTTTATCTCATAGAAGAAAAAGAGAACATGTCTTTTGCTCCACCAGCCTCTGTCTCAGCTATTGATTTTTGTAGGTACTCAGCAGGTGAACCCCCCAGTCATGAGAAAGCCCACGCACAATTTATTATGTGGTGAAGAGGATTTCTCACTTTGACTCACACCGTGCTTCCTCTACCCACTCTCTCTTTCTGTGTCTCTTTCTGCAATTCTTTGGTTCTTGCCTGCTGATGAACACACACTCACACATGCTCGACGGAGGTTCATGGCCATAGTGAGAGGTTGCATTGCATGCATTTGCCGGGATTAGCATATTTAGGCTGAACCACATCAACCAGTGACATTTACAACCAGTGTGTTTTTATTGATAGAAATCGCCAGTCACTCCCACCACTTCCCAACTGCTGCACAACAAGCTTGTATTTGCAGTTTCGCTTTGCAGCTTGACACAAGACAAAAGTGAGAACTTCACCAGTGTTTTGTTTTCCCCTGCTGAGGTAGGGACTTGTTTGTTATTCTCACAAAAAGTTTGCTTTGTGTGTATGTGTTTTTTACATCTTATTTGTCAATAAATACGATGAAAACATGGAATCATTTAAGAAGTCAGAAGGAAAATATTAATAACCGGCATGCTGTGCATGTTTTGTGCTGATTCCTGTTGATGCAATGACTCACAGTCATAATTTTTACCTAAATGTTACTAACGCAGGAACTGATTGTTATTATTATTATTTTTTTGTATGTCTGCTGTGTTTTGGGAACAAAAACGAAAACAAAAAACTAAACAAAAAGAAAACGCACAGAAAAGTATTTGCTCTGGATATTACGTATTTTCTCCACTAGGTGGCGACAAGCGAACTGTTCGTTGGTTTCCATTCAGGACAAAAAGTGCCACAGTTTATGACCTCATATATGTGACCTTTTTAATCAACCTAGAACCTAGCAGACTAAATAAATAAA
>JAVLVB010000211.1:4851514-4870397 GCA_032876305.1 Orestias chungarensis | reverse complement strand
CGAGCCTCTCAATAAGGATATTGTGTTTGACTGTGTCAAAAGCAGCACTGAGATCTAACAAAACTAGAATAGACACGAGCCCATTGTCTGAGGCCATGAGAATATCATTAGTAACTTTAAGGAGAGCTGTCTCTGTGCTATGATGAGCTCTGAAACCTGACTGAAATTCTTCAAATAGGTCATTATTCATCAAATAATGGAAATAATAATATACAGATGATGGATCCGAAACTTAAAATCTTTGTTTTTTGTCTAGATGTGGGTTTTCTGACTATCATAAAAATGTAAAATTGTATACATGTGCATCACTTTAAGCATGTCAATATCATGCTTATTTATTTATTTTATACACACCTAAAAAATAAAATAAATCCAGCTCTTTTAAGGCTGACATTCAGCTGAATGTCGCCCTCTCCTGGCTTGTAGGGCTACTGAGGTCTTTGAAACCAATTGTCAGTTCTGAAGAGCACCTGAATTTATGGGTGAGCTGGATAAAACATCAGGTTCTGACATGCAACAGATGCATGCTTTCTCGTCGTTCTGCATCATAACGATGACAGTGTTTTAGTTGTAAATGTGAGTATCAATTCTGAACAAAAAGCAACAGACCGTGAGAGATGAAACCGTTATCATGGAGACTGAAGAAAGTCCCTTATCATGAAATGGGCTGAATTTACTCCAGCAGCAACATATAAAGGCAGAACATGATTGCGAAAGCACTCAGGGACAATGAAGTTCGTGTTTGGAGACATGTCCTGGGATCGGATGAAACTACAGTTAAAATTGGACCATTTGGAGCAAAAGCTCTGACACCAACAGCCCAACTGTGAAGTACAGGAGAGGCAGTTTCATGTAGTGTGGATGTTTTGCTGCAGGAACAACTGGTGCAATGCACAACAAACATGACATTAATATTTCAGCAGTATCTCAAGGACTTTAAATTGAGAAAAGATCTTACAGTAAATCACTCTACACATTGCGCAAAACTAGTAGCATAAGCATCAGAGTGATCATCACAAAGCCCTGGTGGGGTCACACAGAGGATTTATTGGTAAATTCGAAAAAATGTTTTACGACAGGCTGTCTAAGGTTGTAACTCAGTTGTTCTTGTTCTGTCAAGAGGAATAGTGTATAATTGCAGAAAGCTACTGAAGAAGCTTAGAGGACATACCTGAAATTCATGCAAAACTAAGGAAATGTATCCAAGCTGCTTAATTTCAGAAGAAGAAATAACTTTGTATCTAGTACAAAGACATTTTCTTCTTACTTCTACCTGACCTGTCCATCCAGGAAACAATTTTTTATATATATAAAATATGAGAAAGACACTAGTCCTCCTGTCTCGCAAGCACAAATTCACTATGGTCCTCAACTATTTGGGAAGTACTGGTTTAGTTTTAAACTGTATACACCAGTCAATTAATTATGCATGAGATTCCTTAAAACACAGAAGTAGCATTCAACTAATTGCCAATTTAGATTCCTAACTTAAAAACAGCCCGGACTAGCACCCGAATGAATGGGTGTAGCAAAAAGCAATAAAATTCAGTTCAATGCAAATCAGTTCACTTCAGTTCAATTGAGTTTATGAAAGCAAAAAAAGGAACCACTGGAAAGAGATTTAATTTTGCCCAGTTCATGTGGCACCCTCTTGCTAGGTAGCAGTCTGGTAAGTGAGTCGTATTACCATTATCAAAACCTAATATGGATAAGAAAAGAAAACGGCAAACTTTTTCTTCTTTTTCTAACAGTGAGCCATTCCCCTGGTATCCCACAGAGCTACTTGTTATTTAAACTATAGGCATCAAATTTACTGAAGTAATGTCTAACCTCCTGTCCTGCTTTTGCAATTCCCAGCAGAGACAGAGCACACCCAGAAACGCCCCGACATGGAATCAGCGCAGCAGCTGAAGCTTAGAGACAGGCAACGTTTCTTTGAGGAGGTCTTCCAGCATGAAGTAGATGTCTACCTGTCTTCGGCACACCTGTGCATCCGAGACTACAGGAGACGTAAGCTGGAATTTGGGAATGGGTTTCTGTATGAACAAAGGAACAATGTTCTAATTGATTACCTTCCTTTTGCAGCCCAAATTGGCAGCATCTCCTCCATGGAGGTGAACGTTGACCTCCTGGACCAGATGGAGCTCATTGACCTCTCTGATCAAGACCCTGTGGATGTCTTCTTCAGCTCTGTAGGGGAAGTAGGGGTGCTGTCCTCCCCACTGCCAGGTACAGAAATTGGCTCACAGACCAAACCAAATAAGGCAAGCTTAAGATGATAATAACATTTAACTTTTAAATTCCAAACACAAGCAAACAACAACGAGGAGGCCATCAGAAACGGGCTGTTTCGGCACATCCTTGAAAGCCTGGACAGCAAGTCCCGCATGTCCTCCACATCTTCAGACTGCTCCTCTGACAGCCAGGTCGCCAACGCCAGCAGAGGAGACACTCCTTTGGTTGAGTTGGAGGTCAAGGAAACGCAGAGTAGCGCGTTCACGAAGGGAGGCGTGATGCCAGAGGAAGGAGAGCAAAGAATTCAATCCTCCTCTGGAGAAAACATGTTGTTCTAAACAATGTTGAACGTGCAGTACAACATAGTAGGATGTTTGAGAAAAGACTATTTAAATGAAACCTCATCGGCAACAGCCAGGCTCTTATAAAGGCTTCCAGGATCTCTGCACTTCACTGAAAATGTGCAGATTTTGTCATTTCAGTGTGAAAAGGGAAGACTTTTGTACAGTATGACGAAATCTCTGAAACAGGAGATGACAGAAACATTATTTTCAATTGTTTTTTTAAGTTTAGGATTAAGATATCGCTTTATTTAGATAACAAGTATAGAGATTTCACAAAAAACGACTTTGTTGATTAAAATTCACTACTTGTGTGTTATACTGCAAATAAAGGAAAACCTAAGTGAAGCTTGTTTCTGTGGGCCTCAAATATTTGTTTTTAAACACAACATAGAATTTGGGAGGATTTTTTCTTTTTACCATAGACCAGTAGCTCAGCAATGGGAAGTGGACAGACATTTTACATGATTATTCTTTTGTTTTTTTTTACCAATGAAAATAATAAAAAAAAAAAATAATAGAATGAAATTGCATTTATCTCATTTTCTCTAAGTCCTGAAATATGATCGTTTTGTAGGGAGATATTGGCCCCAAACGGAAAGAATACAGCATACCTGCAAAGCCACCGACCAGCTTCGGGCAGGTAAAACAGAAAAAAAAGTTCTCAGGTCATATGGGAGACTGCCAAGAAGACATATAGTTTTTATGCATATCACAAAACTGGCCATTATACACTGTGGGAAAGAAGAAGCACTGTTGGACTAAAGCCAGTCAAAGTTCTTTTCATAGTTTGCAAAACACTGCGTAGGAGAAAATTAGGGGAGGTGTTCTAGTCAGGTGATACAAACTCAGAACTATTTGGCTAATATGCAAAACATTGTTTGGTAGGAACAAAAGGTGTAAAACAAACAAAACAAAAACAAAAAAACAGCTGGTGATGACAGTATCATACTTTTGGGTGCTTTTTTTCACCAGTTGGGAAATGTGTTAGGGACAACTTGTTGTAGGCTGTGAATGTCTCGGTACCAAAATACCAAAATTCCCCCACAGGACGATGTTAAACATTCAGCCATTATGACAATGAATTGTTTTAAAATTGATGTAAATTAATGTGTTGGAGTGACCCGATCGAAGAACAGACGTAAATCACATGCAGACAACCCTGGCTAATTCTAATGGTCTTTAAAAATACTTATCCAATCGGAATAAAGAAAAAGCAGCATTTTAGTCTCCAGACAAGCAACTATCATAGGGAAAGAATACACGTGTAACCAGTTATTTTTAAATAGAACCCTTACAAAACCTGTACCTTCAGAATTATGAGTTGTTTTGTGTTCCTTTAGTCAAATGCAAAATGCTCCAACGTTCAGCCAATCCCTCTACGAGAAACCGTACATGTTTTGCAATCTTGATGCATTGACTATCAGAAACCAGACGGTCTGCTCGGTGATTGGAGCAGATTCCCTTCCTGTGACGTCTTGACAGCTCTAACTTAAAATTTAGCCTATACTGACAAACTCGAAGTCTTCTGCAACCTTTGATCATTACATTTATGTGGGTGTGGAAAGCTAGAGGCTAGTACTGTTGTCTGCACCACATTCCCTCTCTCCGCTGCTGACGCCACACCAGCATCATGTTCCTCCTAACTCTGATGGTATGTAAGGCCTGTGTTCTTTATTTGACAAAAAGATTTGAGGTTTTACCTGCAGGGCTCCTGCTTTGTCTTAGATTAAGTAGGGGTTCCAATTTTTGTTTAAATCTTCTTTGACATTCAACATTTTTCTTATGAAGCCAAGACACAGTATTGATTTATATTTTCGTCAAACTGTTGGCTTCCCTTAGTGCATTCCTGCTGTGGTTGGCTGTTTATCTTTCAGGTATTTTTTCTGCGAACCTCAAGATGCTCAGAGGTTTACAGCCGCCAGAGAAGATCCTGGATCATTGACACTTTTGTAATAGAAGAAGGATACTCAAGGTCCTTCCCTTACCTTTTGAACAAGGTGAGGAAATCTGGTCTGGCTTTGTGAAGCAAAATGCAAATGCTCCACTGATACTTATCTTAAAAACATGTAATCTACAAACGAGTCAAAAAGTTATTTTTACGGCTCCTATTAAACAAGCATTCACTTTCCTTAATAATTTTTTTCTCCAACGTTAGCATGTATTCTTTTTTAGATGTAAAAAAAAAATGTTCTTGCATATTGTTAAAACAGTTATGTTGCAGGTGAGTATCGACGGACAATACCAAGTATACTACGACCTGCACGGCCCTGGAGTGGACCAGGAACCGTTAGGAGTCTTCAGAATGGATGAAAAAACAGGGGAACTATTCGTCGAAAAAGCCGTAGACTATGAGGAGCATCAAAAATTTGAGGTTCGTGCTTTACAGACCTTACACGAAACATATTGGAAAGCCGATGCCATTTAAAAGCTCGAGATCGATGCTTGTATTAGTCTTCATGATGAGAAAGAGTGTTTTGGATTTTTAGCAAACGACTTCTTTCACTTTCCTACACGTTTACAAGTTTACTTACTTAATATAAGAGTATAGCCACAGTGTTTCATAACATACAAAAACCTTAACAGAAGTAAATATACCCATTTTAAAAAGTAAAATATGATCATGTATATGTTTTGATTGAAGACCCGGGATGAATGCTTAACTTTTGTCGCAGACATAATTATTATAATTTGTGCTTTCATGCAAACTTAGTTGATTGTGCTGTAGACTAACTGTTATTTATAATTCACTGATTAAAATATTCATTTAATTGAAACTATTTCTCGTTGAAATCAGATTACATGACAAAATAAATCAATTGTGCAAAAATAAATGACCAAATTGAATTGTAAAATGCAAAAAAAAAAAAAAAAAAAGTAAAATGCAAAACAAGCTTTAAAATGAAGAACCACTTTTACTATTTACTACGACTACTATACTATGTCTATACTAGAACTATTTCCATACTATTTATATATATATATATATATATATATATATATATATATATATATATATATATATATATATATATATATATATATATATATATATATACATGCACACACATGAAAAAGTGCAGGGGACATGTCCCCTGTGTCCCCCCCCTCCCAAAAAAAAAATTACGTCCGTGGTATGAAATATATATTTATATCTCTCGTATGGCTTTGACAATTTCTGCTGAACGTGTGCCTTGTCTTTTCATCTGTTCCTACTGCTACTTTAAGCTACTACCTAAACAAATACATGGATATAGAAATGTGTGTTTTCAGTGTTCAGTACAAAATTATTATTGACAACACTTGTTAAAAAAATTTGCACGAAGGGGAACAAAAATACGTCTTATTGCTAACAGAAATAAAACGAAAAAATGATGGAGCTTTAAGCTGTTTGACATTTTGGGAAGATTTGAAATCCTTCCATCTAAATGACTTTCTAAGACAAACAGATGAATGAAATGGGACAAAACTGCTTGGTTTAAATGTGGCCTTAACTTAAAAAAATCTCAATACAAAAAGTTGATCATGGAGTCAACATTTTATTCAGTCCATTGCTCTATGGGTAACTTTTTCTTATTCTTGGATCTTTAGCTAATCTTTGAAGCCAAGAAGAAGGTTAAAAAATTGACTGAAAGTCGTCTAGGGATTGAGATTATCATTAAAGACATAAACGACAACCCCCCAATCTTTCAAAACAATCTCTATGAAGTCACAGTTCATGAGGATCTCCCTAATGGTAAGAACATTCAGCAGACCTCCTGTTATTTTTTCTACGTTGTCATTAACCTATTTGTTTTTATGTATCCTCAACAGGCTCTCATCTCCAGACTTTGCAAGCCTATGATAGGGATCAGATAGGCACCAGAAACTCGACTTTCAACTATGCCATAAAATCGATGTCACCAGAATCTACAAACGTTAAATTCTCCGTTAATGAGGATACCGGAGCCCTATCATTTAACGGCTGTTTTGATCACCAGGCAAGGAACTCCCGTTTTGTCAGTTATGCAAGAAATTAGGGTGTGCTCACTCTGAGGACTTTCTGACAGCACAGAAGATATATATGTGACTGAAACTCAAAGTCATCTGTCAGGAAAGTTTGTTTGTTGCACCGCCTTGATCTACATATAGGAAAAACGTTGTTGAGAAAACTGCTCTTGCTTTTTTCCTCCACACCCATTCAGCTGGTATAATTAACTGTCCCTACTCTCATTATTAGGAATCCAACAAGTACACGTTGCTTGTAGAGGCCATAGACCATGGTGAGGTTGTCCGCTTGTCCAGTTCAACCACGGTCATCATCCATGTAGAGGACAGAAACAACCACCTTCCAGTCATCACAGGTCAAACGGTGAGCAGCCAGACTAACTTCAGAATCTCCTTTCTCTTTATCCTACCTTTGTGGTTTTTAGGGCTAATCTTCTTTGACACATATTCAATATGGGCATGTTTTTGGTTTTATTTTCATAAACACTTCCCTTACTAATGCTGCTTCTTCTGGTTCTATTTTGGAGATTAGGACAGAATCTATATCTGTGACAGTAAGTCATTAATAACTCAAAATTCAACAACGCAACAGTGAATCGTTCTACAACAAAGCAGACCTTTATTAATTAGGAAGTTCGGGTACTTTGGTGTTTCCAGCAAAGCAGTGTATATAATCTCCAGGTCTATTATGTAGACTATAATCTCTTCTGCTATCATTTGTCTGGATTGCAGCCTTAGAATTAGGGATTTAAAAAGGCAAAATAACCTGATAAAGAATCTAGAACGGTCTTCTCCCACCTCTGAAAATAAAGGTGCCAAGAAGGATTTCTGATAAAATCAACAAACTGATTATTCTCTTCATGACACTGCTTTACAAAATGATGCAGACTTGTATGTGTAATTTGGGACAAATGGGGTATTTTTGGATTTGGCCGACTTGTGCTACTCAAAAAACTCCAAGTATTTACACCTCTGAATAATTATTATGATCATCACATGTTGAATTGAAACAACAGGGCTCTGGCAAAGTGAAAGAAAACGAGTATGGAGTCTCTCCTCTGCGCCTGCATGTGACAGACGAAGACGTGGCACAGAGCATAGCCTGGAAAGCTAGATACACCATTCATGGGGATGAGGAAGGACACTTCAAGATAGAGATGCAATCGGAGACCAATGATGGAATCTTGACTATTGTAAAAGTAAGAAGTATTTGGCTGCTTTACATTTACTCTGACATTCACTGTCAACAAATGTAAAAATGTGCACTTAAACAAAAATATACTATTTCAGGGATTAGACTTTGAAAGAGGAGCAACCAGAGAGCTGAAGATCTCGGTTGAAAATGAAGCCCCATACTTCACCTGTAAAGTGAAGAGCCGGCCATCCAATGGCCTGTGGGATGTTGATGTCACTAAAGAAGAAAGCGGTCATGGTAGCATTCACTATAGTACCGCAACAGTCGTCATCAAGATAGAGGACGTGAACGACCCCCCAGAGTTCATCGTGACTGTCAATAAGGCCCAGCTATTTGAAAGCGCACAGATCGGAACCTGGGTGGAGAAGGTGACCGCCGTGGATCGAGATATCAGCGCTTCAAGTAGCTTAATGTAATGTTTTTTTTTTATTTCTTTTGTACCTATTGTAAATAATGGCTAACTGCCCAGGGGCCACAGCCAAACATAATTGGCAACACAATTGATGAGACAGTTTAAAAACGTTTAGATTATATGGGAGGTAGATAAGATAGAATAAGAGGAAATCAAGCATCATTTAAGTTTTCAGTGTTGTTTTATTATTATTATTATTGAAATATATTAGCTGTTGAATATCTAACATACATTTATAAAACACAACATTAATGTCAAACCAACATTTTTTGAATGCGTTTAATAAGCTATATTTGAAAAAAAAAAAAAAAAAAAAAAAAAAAAAATTCTCCATAACCAGAAAATGAGAAATAACTTAATTTTGTTTCATCTGTAGTTTACCTGAAAAAAGGTCAGAGAGGAGAATTTGACTAATTAATAAAACTTAATTCACTGCCCAGTTCTATGTAAAGGTAAGCAGTAGGATAAAGCATGCTTTTTTTTATTATTGGATTTTTAGAAGGACTGCAAACGCTGCCTATGTGCAGACAACAGCTGAACTGCTCACAAACAGAATCACCCGTCACTGCCTTGTTTTTTGGGGGGTATTTGGGCCCACTACCTACCCGCCCAATAAAAGCCTTTACTTATTACACCACATCAACAAAAGGATTTACTCACCCTGCAGCAGCATTCATGGATTGTAGTACAATGGGGGCTCCGGAACCAAAACAGCCAGGGGTTTTCTAAGGGATTCAATTTTGCCAGGACCAATACTGTGTGTACATGTGGACTGTTGTAAACAATTGGATGTTGATTATCTAATTTAGTACTTTTTATGTGGAAATTTGTTATTTTTGTTAACAGTTACAAAATCGGACATGACCCGGCAGGTTGGATGAAGATTGATGCCAAAACGGGGACTATTACCACCAAAAGCAAGGTGGACAGGGAATCCGTTCATGTTGTCAATAGCACTTACACTGTCATACTGCATGCAGTAGATGAAGGTAATCACTGCTTATTTTTTTGTTGTTGTTGCTGTAAAGACAAATATCTCACTGAAAGCTCCATTTTTCACTTCCAACAGGTCAGCCACCCATGACAGGCACAGCTACACTACAGATCTATCTCATTGATGTGAATGACAATGTCCCAAAACTGAACATGAGCTCAGTGGATGTCTGCTTGTCTGATGGCCAAATTCTGACCAACATCTCAGCCACTGACCCAGATTTAACTCCCTATGGAGGACCTTTCACCTTCGAGCTGTTAGGAGACGTCAAAGGAATTTGGAAGCTGGCTCCGTCTCATGGTAAACCTATGATACAGCATTTATACCGGAGATATCAAAGCAACACAACCCAACAAGTTTTGTTTTCACTCTAGGCTTCACTGCTGGCTTGGTGAGGGAAATGAGTGTGTATGCTGGTTTTTACTCTCTTGAAATGAAGATCTCAGACCTGCAGGGACAGTATGGCATTTACCGACTCAACGTGACAGTATGCACTTGTTCTGTGGTACGGAACTGCCACAGACGGAGCGTTGGGATGATTAACGGCAACGGCGCTGTGGGCATCGCGCTGGCCTTAGTGATTCTAGCACCGCGTAAGAAAAGAAGGCAGTCGTCTTTAGACCAACCTGAAATGGGACAACTCATGTAAAATAATATTTTGTTTGCAGTGGTGCTGCTGGCTGTAATTTCCTTCTCCTGCAAAACAGAGTTTACCCCAATAAAGCCAAATAGTATGTCCAATAGCTCTGTTGATGTAAACACACCGAATCCCGACACTGAAAACCCAGGGAGTGGAGTCGCGCCTTCAGATTTACTACGGTGCTATTCATCGATAAAAGGCAGAAATTACGCGCCTGATGAGGTAAGTATGGATTCAATGACATTCTTTTATAAATCTGTCAAGAAATATTGGCAGACGTTTGTCTCTCATTTGAACAGTGTATTTCTAAAAGCCCAGAGGATAAAAGGTGGGGAGAGTCTTACAGGATCAAAAACATGTTTTTTTACCCAAGCTCTCTTGGGTACAGTCACACTTGTATTAAAGGATACTACAGTTTCGGACTTGTGAACTGAGGTTCTGTTCCCAGGTTAAACTGAATATATCACAAGAGACAATGTACTTAATACTGTCCAGATTGGTTACTTCGACAGGTTAGTCTGAGTGGCAGAACTAAGAGGGGCTGCTATCATTTTAAATGGTGGCTTAAGCGATCACGGTTTTATCAGCATTTGAATTAGGTGTACTTATAAGAACTATTTCTTATTTTTCTCCAGAATCCTGACCCTAAAAAGCATTTCTAAAGCAAAATTTAAAAAACGAATGAAAAGTTAAAATTTTGTTCTTTTTTCTATTGGAAATGTGTTAACTTTTTAATGGCTTTATGCCAATAAGACCTTTAAAATGTCCAAACCATCTTTTGCATCTTTTCGTATGGACATTTTTACAGCGCGTCATTGGTGATGGTTTCAAAGTCTTTGCCATCACCCTAATTGCTAGTTCCCTCCATTAATATATATTGACATATAGCTCAGCCACTCAAATGTTCTTTTTTCTTTCAGCCAGAAAAATGCTTTAAATCAAAATGAAGGGTATGCCCAACTGTAATAGTTCCACATTAAGTTGAATGTAAAAACCAGAACTCAAATCCACACTCAGCAGGAAGACTTAAGTCTCTTCGACTCAGGGAAAAAAAATTATCTTAAATCTCTGAAGAGAATTTTGACAATAAATTTTCATTTGAGGAATAACAGTCTTCCCAAAGACCGTAGGCATTTGTAAATTTAGGAATCGAGAGAATGTGAGCCAAAGTCCAAAAACTGTAATACTGTATTGTGCTGCTCAAAAAACTAGAATGAGACTAATGCATGAGTATACTGCATGTTCTAATAAAACACATTTGCATAGATTATATCCATTGTTAAGTATTAGTTGCCTTTATTTTTTGCACAAAAAAAATATATAGTTTAAAAAAGAAAGAAGCCTAAAATATTATCCAGTATTATAATTTAAAAAATATAATCGCCAGAATTATCTAGCTTTGGAAAAGCTTGTTCTGAAAAAATATGTTTGATGTTCAAATTATACACTCCAAAAATGGAGATTGGACCAGAGACCTGCATTTGAAATGTAATTGTGTCAAACAACATGTTTATCAGACTTTGTAAAATCTTTTAACCATAATCTTAAAATTTAGATCAAGTTAGGATTCCAAGAGTCTGAACAAAAAACACTATGCAACTACTTTCCTTTTTAAACATATTGGGCAAAATAGTTGTTAAACAGCTTTAAAAAACAAAACAAACTTTCCACCTTTTTACAGTGGGAACGGAGAAGATGGTACTATGAATACCACTACCAGCAAATCAGAATAGAGATCGACAATGTGTTGAACCAGGTTAGTATTACACTGACAAACTACACAACCAGAAAAAAACAAAAACAAACGCATTGAATAGGCTTAAACTTCTTTTTGTCCACAGAAGTTGAAATCTGTCCAGGAAATTGATAACCCTCTGGAGTTGATAGATTATGAACCACACATCTACGCAGACGAGGGGAAACTTGGTGTGGACCCAGATCTTGAGCCTATTAGCATTCCTGGAGATTGCACTTCATTTTATAAAGCCCTTGATGATTTAGGCCCAGCATTTAATCAACTGGCCTCCATTAGCATGACTCCGCAATCAGTAACCATGCGCAGAGAGACCAAGATGAGCATTTCGCAACATTCAGTTTATTGAAAACTGTTGCACATTTCTTAATTTTTAATCTTACAACAAAACAAAACAAAAATCCAGTGCCATGCAAAATGATCTCACAACCGTTTAAGAGTACATTAGTACACAATACACCAAAGAAAACACCATCCTGATCCAGGAACATTCAAAATCGCAGGTTTATAACTGCTTTTGGTGCACAGCTGCTGGTTAAAAACAAATCTCTCCCATTTTATGCAAATCAAAGGCTTATTAAATTCCGCAAAAAAAAATACATAGGTAAAGACAGGGAGATCTATCATAGAAAGTTACAGTATTTACATTAGTATAAACAAAAACATTCACACCCTTCCACTGCTAATTTTCGGGAGGGTTCGCGGGTCTGTATTTTCCTCTGCCTTGCGCCCACGTCCCCTGAACCCTCTGCCCCTAAGAAAGCGACCGGGAACTCCGAAGGTTTCCATGTTTAGCTTTTTCTCCTCTGCCCAGGTGGTTCTCCTAGGGAGGACAAATTGGGCATAAAATGGATAAAACTAATTGTGAAAGCACAAATGTGGTTTAAATTACCTGGGTTTGGGGTCTGACGAGATGTTGTCAAAAAAGCATTTAGCTTTGTTGTAGTATTTCTCTGAAAGAGTTTCCTCCTCTAGCACATCCTCCATGTCCTGGGCCTCCCCACACTCTGGTTTCTCACCAGCTGCATGAATGAAAAAAACAAAACTTACTTTCTTCAAATGACAATAATCCTACATAGATGTTACCTGAACTCACTTGTAGCCTCTTTAGTCAGATGATCCCTGAACTGAGCATTTGCAGTTTCAAAGTCAAAATCTACTTCAAACTCTAAAGCTGTGACTTTAGAGTTTTTCGCCAACAGCTGGCCTCGACTTCTGGTCCTAGACCTGCGACTGCCTGCAAACAAACCAATTCAAATTTAACAATTTTTAACACAAACCTTGAAGAGGCTTATCCACAGGCATGTTAAGTGTCAATACAAACGCTGGTTTTCAGTATCTCCTCAATTATAGCATGAACGTCCCTCATACACAGCTGGGCTGACTATATAACTTTTCAAGGTCAATGTTTTTAAAGGGCTGAAAATTTTTTGTAGAAATGTTTTATACATGTGACTTTTATTTATAGTGTTTGAGCATTTGTGGAAAACTATTATAGTTTGCATTATTAGCAGGAACCCAAGGGCCTACATCCTAAATTTAGGCCACTGCTTTAGCGCTTATCTGATATTGTTAAAACAGTTCTGAATTTAAGTCTGAGACACGGGAGGGTTTTGGTACCTTGATTTTTTCTTGTTTTCTGGCCGTCAGCTCCTTGGCCTTGTTCCTTAGCTGCCGCTGGTTGTGATACACGACCTAAGAACAAAAAAGCAGTAATGATTAACTAGGGTTGTGTAGTTAAAATTACATAGTAAATTTAATAGAGATTTAAACTAAAAATTTGTCTTTTCCTTATAGAAACACATGTCACATGCCATGGGAATAAAGGCAATTTGTTGTAATCATTTTACGTGTGACCGCTTACTGGTGGGCACGTTCTCCTTCTCAACTCGAGAAGCAGCTCGTGGGAAACCCCGAGATGGACGAACAGGAACCCTGCTCTGTGGCTGGGTTGAGCTTTTCCCCTTCCTTTGTGAAGCTGTGGCTGAAGGCATGGTTTGAACAGCCTGCTCCACCATAGGCGCCCTCCTAGCTGTACCATGAAGTCCTGGCACTTAGGCAAAAAGAAGAAAATGTCAATCTGCAGGCACGTGATTAAGGGAGAGTTTTACAGTTTCAAGAAAGCATGTTCTGTACTTAGACCCAGGGCTGCATTGTACTGCTGACTAAGCAGAGAACTAGCAGCCAGTTGGTTAATGGTGGGCATAATTTCTCTGTACGGACTCCAACGTGGCTGATATCCACAAGACGGACCCATGGATGACTGAGTAAAACAATGATAAAAAAAAAAACATTTAAGGATATATTATACATAAACAAGGAGATCATATATCAAGCTTGTCTAAAAACTTAAGAGGTAAGGCTTATTAACTCAAGTCGATTTAAAAATAAAAAATGAAATTAAATCTGAAGTAAAAAAGGGGGGAAAAAAAACATACAAAAAAAACACTTTATGGACTTAGACCATGCCCAAGCAACTGCAACACATTAAATGTGTAACACCATAATTGCAAATAAATTGAATTTTTTTTTTTAATGCAATTCAGTTAAACCTCCTTTAAGCAATTAGGGAAAAAAGGAAGTACAAATTGAAGTTTTGTCACTTTTGGCAGACCTGAACAATGGCGGGGTCTCGAGGAAGACCGTGGTGTGGTTTTGGGGGTTCCGATACAGTAATATCTTTAATATCGCTTCCTCTAAATATTATATATTCATATATCTCATCTTTTGGTGGCACTGGTCTCTCCGTGGGCCGGTCTTCGGTACCATACGATTTAACTGAGGGGGAAAAAAATAAATAAAAAAATTACAAAATGCAGTAAACCAAAGAAAAAATTAAGAAACAAAATACTTCCACCTACCTTTAGCGAGAGCTACCGTGGACCTCTCTGTGTCCACAGAGGACAGAATCCCTTCATATCGAATCTGGGCCTTAGAAATCAAACTTATTTTACTGCCAATATAAGGAGTCCCACCACCAGCACTCATATTTGCTGTATACGATTTTTTTTCTTCTTAAGGAAAGACAGGCAGCAACAAATAAGAAATGAAAAAGGAACGAAACCCAGGCATGAAATAAATCGTGCACAATTAAGTTTGCACCTGTGTATTTTATAGCATTGGCTGCAATTAGGATGCACCTGCGCTAAAAGGTTCGTTTGTTTAATGCGCCAGCGTACACCGGTGCAATCCAAAACATCTGCACTTCTGGCGTTTTGTATCTCATCAACTCGGTGACGCACAGATTGCTATAGGAGGCTATAAGTTCTGCTTGTAAACATGTTTCTTTCATGGTTATTAAATTGTGACAACTGACTTAACTTTCTTTTTTTTAAGTAAAATGCCCATGGTTTCAAAGTGTCGTGACTCAGTTTAATTCCTGGCAATGATAAACAAGGTAATACAGTGACACTGCAGTTATTATGCTATTTTTTTATCCTTTAAGGTATGTTTAGTATTTTCTAATTCTAATATGATTTATTTTCAACTTGTTTTGTTTTTTTATTAATGGGCTTTGTGACAAAACAAATTACGCCCCTAATAACTTCTGTAGAAATTCTAAATGAAACAAAAGCTCTATACGGCATTAATGATTATTCATCAAATATAATTAATAAATACCTCTCATCCTTTGAGGTATCTATTATAATCATTACCTAATCTGGTAAATTATTATTTTATGTTTAACAGACTAAACCAGTGTCCATCACAGAACATATAGTTTATATGTGACAGAGACATAAGCCTACATTTTTGCATTTAGATAAAAAACAGTTTTCCATCCTTCGCTTATCAATTAATTATCCTATATCGAGCAATCATTGGGAAATCTGACATCCATGCATGGTAGGAATATGCCAACTCAAAGGAGAAAACTGCAAAGCCAACACAACAGCACGTTTAAAAAAATAATAATAATAAAAGATAATCAAAATAAGTGGTGGATTTTCATGACTTAACAATCGATATAAAATATCTTTTTATAATTACATAATCATTAGTAGCCGCTATGATATTTTTCAAAAGAAGTTGTTTCGAACTTTTGTTTGAAGAATATAAAATAATAATAAATAATAAAGACTTATTTTATTGCCTAAGTCATTAAAGTCCCGGATAAAGCCATAGAAGTCCATTCCCATCACTCTGATGAAAAAATTATAATGATATACTAAATTATAGTCACGACTGAGGCATCTCATTATTATGATTATAAGATACTATCCCATAACAATGAGATAACAAAAACATAAGTATGCGATAAAAGTTAGTTTTTTCTTCATCATTGGCAGAAATGGGCTGCCATACATTTCTGATGCCATTGTAATTGAAAAAGTTGTATTTTGTCATTGAGTTGAGTTGCTTGCTCAACAGATAGGGTTACATGTTTCCAGGAAAACACGGTGACAGTGATTAGATCATTTTTAGGGGTAAGGAAATCAAAACTTATAAAAGACATATACCAAACACAAATAACCAATACAACAGTTTATACATTGTCTTTAAAATACATTGTTGAAAACGTATGCTTGCAATACTTAAACAACTTCCGGGCTGAACCTAAACGCCTTTCTTTAAGGGTGGGGCGTCTTTACACGTCCGCCTGTACAACCGAAACCTCATTTCGCTGCAGCCATCTTGCCCGCTGTATCCACCGTGAATAAACTCGAAAATTTTAACATAAAGCATGCAGCAAATCGGGGTTTTTATCCACCAAAGGTCACGGGGTTGAATTCCCAGAGGGATTGTCTGAAGTTTAAGACCAACTATGCTTTTCGGGGTCGAAATATTCGATGAAAACAAATCGCCCCGGCGAGATGGTGCACCCTCTTAGACTTCTCCCGGAATGACAGCTGAAGCCATTGGTACCGCCTTTTAGCAGACGGCTCATCCAATCACAGCTCGGAGATCTCCCCGGTCTGTGGACTTTGGGCCGTTGTGCGCATGCGCACGTCAGTTGGTAAGCGCCTCACTTTTCACAAGCTCGCCGGAGTGCGAAGATGGCGGGGGCTCCCAGTCTGTTGGACCAACTCTTTTCACAGGCAGGAGAGAATAAAGCGGTAGTTTGTCGTCCTCCACGGTCTGTACAGTCAGAGCTGTCCTCGTTTATTAGTTTGAGTTGTCACGGGGCAACCATTAACTACATGGTTATAGTTCCGGGACTGGGGGGTAGCTCGAGCTAATGTCCAGCTGGGACTTGGTCAAGACGGTTGCTAAAGCAGGTACGCCGTTGCTACGAACGTTGGTTTCCTTATTTGTTCACGAAGAACAAACGAGAAGCAAATGCCGGAGGTAGTAGTCTTCCCCCATCACATTGGAGCGTGTTTTACTCGCGATTAAAGTAGTTGAAGTGCAGAGAGAGAGGAGGGGGGGGGTCTCCGCTTTACGACTTCCCAATGGTTCGGCCATGGACGCATATACGGCCAGAACCGACACTGACAGGGGGAACGAGCCCGGGAAACCACTCGTGAGTGACGCTATAAGTTTCCCCTCTAATCACCCGGGGAAAGTCGCCTCACACTCCGTGCAGAGTTTTAATGGGAGCCAAGCGATGAACTCCCACAGTTCAGGAAGCGTCGCCCCTCCGGAGGCGGCCGCGGCGGCGACAAGTGGCTTCGGTACGGGCGGAACCGCGGCTGTGCTGTCAAAGGGGCCAAGCGCCGCGTCGCTGCCGCCCCCCTCCAACAGTGTCATTCAGACGCCCCTAATGAACTCCGGTGGTGCTGCGGGAGCCACAGTGACACTCGTACGGCCACCGATGCAAACAACGGGGCCGGGCGCAACTTTGAACGGCGGCAACACCGGGACTCCTCCCGCGGCCGCCAATGCAACACACCAGACACTTATCGGCACGCCGAATCCGCTGGTAAACAGTGGTCAGCCCGGCAGCTCGGGGTCGCACATCGTTAAAGCAGAGCCGCCGACAACGATGATCCTCTCTGCACCGCAGTCCGCCGCTGCTCCTGCTTCTACCCCCGGCTCCAGACCCGCAAGCATGCCAGCCTCCGTCTCTCCCGGGATCACTGCCCATATGCTTGCACCCAGGCTCCCACAGAGCTCCCCGGGACAACACAGCGTGCACAACATCCAGCTACCACCTGGTAAGTTAGGTTGAACTGAAAGCTTGATTCGTGCCCTATATAACTTTTCAGAAGTTTAAACTGAAACCTAATGATGTAAATTTCCTCCTTTTTAAACCTAATGATGTAAATTTCCTCCTTTTTAAACCTAATGATTTAAATTTCCTCTTTTGAAAAGTTACTCATAAGCACAGACCTGTTACTTTAATTTTTTACAAACTTGCCGTGTTAACCACCCATATATACACACATGAAACACGTTTAGAACTTTTTAATATCCCTTTCTGACCCCTCTCCAGGTATGGTGCTTGTACGCAGTGAGAGTGGACAGCTGTTGATGATTCCACAGCAGGCTCTGGCCCAGATGCAGGCCCAGGCGCAGGGAGGCATGGCCCCGCGCACAGCTGCACCAACGAATGTACCCGCAGCTCAGGTAGCCTTGGTTTAGGGACCAGCCAGCCCGCACCTCAGGAAACTATCTGTGTGGTTGAACTTTTTTAAAAGAATTTTCCTATCAGTAAACTGGTAAAGCTGTCAAGTCATTAGTCTTTAAATTAAGTAAAACAATAATCTAATAGCTTCAGGTTGTGATAATTAGACACGTTTCATTTTGACCACTTTTTTTAGGCTCCCGGAACCACAATTATCAGCAGACAAGTGTCTCCGGGCTCCATCATCCGACCAGGCGGTCCCACCACAGCACCAGTCGCGGCGACCACTGCTCTTCACAGACCTCCCATCCTGCCGGTGCGTCGACGTTACACGACTCGCACACATGTTCTCTCTTCTCAGTAAATGATGTTTTAAACTTTGATCCACATTCGGCCTCGTAATCATCCGGCTTATCAGGATGGGACTTGGTTTCTAATCTCTCATTTACAGATACAGCTGAATGCTTTATTAATATAATCGGCCATAAAAGTGCTGAGGTATTCATATTCCTCGTCCGTTCTATATTTACTTTGCATTACACCCAGTCAAAGTTGTTGTTACATGTAGTGCGTTGTTCGAAACGGTTTAATTGAGTTCATGTTTCACTAACTTCTTTAAGACATGCATTTCTGTTTGCTTTGTTTGTGTTTGTTCCCAGAGCTCTGTTGGGGCCACTGTACCGGGACTGGCTCCTAGAACACTCACTCCTACAGCTGGGACCGTGGTTACGTCTGTGACTGTGAGCAAAGTAAGATGGATCCACTTCTAACAGGCTCTTTACTGCGTGCATGAGTTCATGACACAGACCCCCCCCCCC
>JAVLVB010000211.1:4803698-4836941 GCA_032876305.1 Orestias chungarensis | reverse complement strand
CTATGACATGTTTGAAGAGGAAAACTTTATTTACAACACACAAGGCGCTGGCTGCAAGCTTTCTTCTCGAAACGGGAAGGATAACTTGAGTTTCCTCTCTGCTATGCGAGGAAGAGGAATTTCACCTAAGCCCACCAAAGAGCTCGTCCTTGAACCCAACATCCTTTCCTGCTGACATCCTGTGACTGAGATGACTTCTTCTTGGTTTGATTATAATTTCAGGGCAGTGGGTCCCAACTCCGCTGATGGCGCTCCTATCAACGCAGGTCCACAATCCTGCAGAAGAGTTCATTATTTTACAACCATAAAGGTTAAGTTAGGTTTATTAGTCATTACCAGGACACTGAGGGAATTAAATCAGCCCTCATTAGGAGCTCCAGATTTTTTCTTCATTTGGTCCTGTCCACACCTGCCTGTTTTACCCTTTTCATTTCTCAGGTCTGTAATTTCTGCCCACAGTGGACAAAGACATATTCCACTGTTCCCTTTGTCTACGTGAGCTTTTTCTCCAAAGTGCTCTCTAAATGTGATGCATTGCTCCTGCGGTGCTTGGCTCTTCCTCCCTCTGCTGACCCTCTCCCCCATCCCACTAATCACCTCTCCACATGGCCTACCTGCATCAAGCCACAGCCTCATTCTTCTCCCTCTCTGCATCTTTCTGCCTTCCTCTCCTCCTTTCTCTCCGGGTGTCTCATTAAAGGCGCTCTATCTAATGAGATTACGCCGTGGGGATTAATGGTGTGGCTAATTGATAGACACACAGCCGGAGAGGATTAAATCCCTTTAAATCGGCAGTGGGCTTTTTGGGGCTTTTCAGTTGACTAATTGAAATCACAGGAATGGACACGAACACACTTCCCGACCCGCATGCCTGCAGTGCTTCGCTGGCCCTCCCTCAGCGATGCAGTTAAAGCAGCAATAAAAGGTGTTTTTATTAGAAAATTAAGATATATCAAAACAATGGAGTTACAGATTAAGAGCATAATTCCCAGAGAGAGTCTGTTCCAGCTCTAAATACATTATTTAACAATGAAAAATAAAAGGAAGATGCAACCAGTGGATGTGTGAATGGGTAGTTATAATATAAAACAAATTAGAGAGAAAAATGTGGTGAGCTTAGATTTTTAAGATGGAAATATATTTAAAACCAACAACAGCTTGTTTTTAAAACTTTGTTTAAACATTTGAAGCCAATTATTCTTTTGAATCCATAGGTTTATTATAATTAAGCCATCAGCAAGATACTTGAACTCCTCCACTTGGGGCAGGGTATGGTCTCGCCTAAGCAGCAACTAGAAAGTCTGTCCATGACACGCTAAATACACACTGCTCTTGAGCAATGTGAAGACCACATGATGTTCTGAGGTCTGTAGCTACTGATTCTACAAAAAGTTGGTGGCCTCTGTGCAGCATCCACCTCAGTGTCTGCTTTCTCTCTCTCTCAGGGTCTTACTCTACCTACCTCTTTGTGGCCGAGTTGTGGTAAATTTCCAACCTCCTTCACTTCTCTATAGACATACTTACAACCGTCTCTGGAATACTTAGTGGATGGAAATTCACAACCAAACTTGTAAGAATCGCATCTTGACAGGAATTCACAGAATTAATTAAATGCACAGAGCCAAATAATGGCAAAAATAACAATGAATAAACACACGAATTTACAAAAATATAAAATCAGGTCGAAATGGTACAAAACTACAAGAAATGGCAAAAAGAATATTGTCATTGAGGTAAGGATTGATCTGTCTAACAACTAAACTTTGCATAGGGGTCTAAAAAGAAACGAAGAACAGCAATGTGAATACTTCAAGGACACTAATTATTCTGGTGGAGAATGTGAGATGTTTTCGGGGCGTCTGTTCCTTAAAGGCTCAAGAACCTTTTTACAGACCATGGTCACCCACCTTGGCTGAACAGCCAAGCAGCCCCCCTGATTAGACCATGTGGAATTGGTTGGGGGACATAATGCCAAGTGTATGTTGTTGTTGTATAGCATGGGATATCAAATATGTGGTCTACAGGTATCAATAAAATAAGAAATAGCAGTGAAAAATTTAAAAGGACCAACTTACTAAGCCCTACAGGTGCATCACTCTGACGTAAAATCTATCCGCGCAAGCAAGACATCCTTGGCTCTGAGATGAAGTTCATGAAAACGTACCTTCCATAAAAATTCTTGAAAACATCTGTGGATTGAAATACGTATGAAATCCTCCAAATCCTCCAAAGACACAGGTGGAGGATAAAGTAATAAACTGACACAAAAGTAATAAACCTGACACAAAACTGTAAAGGTGCAGAACTTTGAAACATGATTGATTACAATGAAGTGTCAACCATAAACAATTATTTCTGAACATGGACGTCTTTTGCCTATTGGAACTATGTACCATATTATATTATACTTTTTTTTCTTACATGTGAGATTATACTCCTGCTATAAAACATTCATCTTCCACATCTTTACCAGAGGTGCCAATAAAGTTGCTGGTGCTGCAAGAGCAGAGACATAAAAAAATAAAAAAATAAATCTGTATCAAAACATAAGAATTCAAAGCTTTGAGCAACACTCTATTAGAAATGAGCAGTTTTGAATAAACAAGGCCATTATGCATAATTAAGTTCCACCCTGAAGGTGATGTGTGGAGGGAATTTATATATGTATATATAAGGCACATTTTCAAACCATGTGTTGTTTATTTCCTGAAGCACACATCCAGTATCGAGATGAATAAATAAAATAACTCTAGTACCTTCAATAATATAATATCAGCAGGGATGGCTAATGAGTCGTCCCAAGGCAAGAAGCCGACCGAGGGAGAGAGTCTGTCAGAGGCAGAGGATAGGGCATGTTTTAGATAGAAAAGAGGTGAAATGAAAAAAGCAGAACTCAAGCAGTGAATGCAACAGCAAGCATCTTAAAAACGTCATGTTTGAAAAGAGCATTCACATTTTTACAAATGATCGGGGACTACCATAGCCCGCCAAGGATCTCGAGAGGGAGAGCAGCAACCTCTACAGCAGGGAATATATTTATTGTGGACTTTTTAAAAATTATTTTCTCAGTAAATATATTTAGAATCAATTTATTGGCATGACAGTAGCTCAAGTAATTCACGCATACAAAGAAATCGAAACCCTTGTATTATGTACAATGATAAATGGAAAGATTGTACATGTTTTTTATCAGCACACACAAAAACGGCCTTTGCTGGGTATGACTGCTTCAAGACCTGTTGTGTTAGGAAAAACACCCACATACATCAGTCTGGTGTACCTTTCATCCTTGTCTTCAATCTTTAAAATGGGCATATAAAAGCCACTTTTAAGTACATTTTTAATACATTTTGTTGGGTATTTAGTTTCCCCAGTAGATCAGAGAAGTTGAGTTTAATCTCTTCTGCACCTGTGTAGATATCTTTATATTCTATTTTCGTAATTGATTCATTATGTTTTCTTCTGTTAGATTTTGATCTATAACATTGAAATATTTGCTGCAGAAGTGCTAAAAAAGGGACTTTGAGCTAAAAAAAAATCCACCCTTTTTATATCTTGCAGAGATTTTGTGGTCCAAGTTCAACGATTTTGAAGCAGGTAAGACAATTCGTTACACTGTCTGTAAACATAACAACGTCCTCAAACTGCCTAAATAACGTAGATCTTTCTTGGAAATGTACCCTCAGGTGGGAAAAGTGCTGCTTGCATGGATCACTTTAAGCATGAGCGCTTCAGAAACCTCCACCAAAATCAAGGAGGATCTGTCGAAACAGTCCATTCGACTGAGGGATCAGTTCATTCCATGTCAACAACAAAGTATTAAACTGCAAATAACAAATGATAAAATGACAACAAACATTTCAAATAAGACAGGAATTTATTGTGTGTTAAAATGACATCCCGGCCATTGTGGTGATATTAACAGCGGCCTACTTTTGTTAGCACTGTGTGTTCACTTGTAAGTCCTTGAGGACATAACCTTGAAAGCATAGCATGTTTTAAATAGAGTTATTACAGTTTTGTATTTTGTTTTTATTTTGGTGAAACCACTACTTAGTTTTAATCAGTTTAGGAATGAAACTTTTCTGCACTCCTAGATAATCGTATTTCTTTTGTCAAACTGGAGACGTGCATTTATTTATATGAATTACTTTTATCATTTTAGTCAAAATTCAGCTTGACCTGCTAAATCGGGTGTTTTTTGAGGGTATCTTAGAGTTGTACTTGTGAAAAAGGTGATCAAACTGTAATGTCTTGAAATGTTGACATTAAGATTGTTTTATAAGAAAAGAGCAATTTTGTCACTCTTAAAAACATGCCCTCCATATTGTCAACCAGAACATTTCTAAGCTTAAAAATGAGTCATTAACCAAATAAACAGTATCATTACAAAAAAAAGAGGCCGTGAAGATTTTGACATAGCTTTTTTTCTTTTCACCCCTCATGAGACACATCTTGTGTAATACCATGGTAGTACAAAATGTTTTTATAGGTCCTCAACGACCAAACCAGGTAATGTTAATATCTGAGTTGATACAGCGCAGGGTTGCTGGGTTAAAAAAAAAGGGATTTGATTTGATATCTTTGTATTTTTTAGAGGATTTTTGATAGTTATCAAGATCTGTAACTAATTTCATGTTAGTCCCACAATATATGCACTCACTGACAAAAAAATCTCAATTCGTATTTTCCCTGCTGTGTGTCATTGATACTTGAAGAATATGTATTTTACAATATTTTTATTTTTTTATTTTGTCAGGGTCTTTATACAGATTATATTCATATAGTTTCTGCTGACTATTTTCACATTCTCACCACAGATTAACAAGTGCTTTGAGAAAAAAACATTTGAAGAAAAAAAAAATCTACAAAAAAAAATCCCCTTCCCAAAAAATCATGCACCTTTTATTAGTTTCGTTGTCTTAGAAAACAAACAAAAAAACAAACAAAGGAAAACAAACAAACAAACGGGAATAAACAGGAATGTTCAAGGCGACCAAAAGAAATTTTCTCAGGCGTCTTTGTTCTGAGTCATTTAAGTCCCTCTTGATAAACGATGTTGGGCTAATCGAATCATGCTAATGTCAAGCTTTACAGCGTTGGGTTAGCAACACAAAACCATACAAGAGGCAGGCAAGCGTCTCAACACAAAGGCTTCCAAACCTCATGAGTCCACAGAAGAAAGGCAAGCATTCTCCAATAAATTATGAAAACCCCAATGTGTATAAAAATGTTGCTGCATTGACGGTCAGGGGAGATGGGGGGGTGTCATTGGCCCAAGCAGGCTTTTGGAGAAAAAGGGGGGTCCACAACTCTTTAATTACAGCAGATTATCATATTCAATAGTCCGCCCTGGGCTTTATCCTCCCCTGTTGGGACTGGTTGCTGGGGGCTGATCGCATGTCAGTGAACGAGTGAGGAGAACACATATTGGGCAGGGCTGGTCTGAGGAGCGCAGGAGGGCGACGGGGAAAAGAAAAGACAGAGCGGGCGTGCTTTCCCGTTGTACTGCGCAGACAACAACCAATCCTGAGATAGCAGGAGTCTGATACAAAAACACACCACAAAAGGCACTTTATAAAAATGACAGTGCTTCTGTTCTAAAGAATTTCAAGTTGACAGAGTTAAAGAGAGAGTCCGTGAGCGCCCCTACCCCTCCCTCCCAAAGAAAAAAAACATTCTCTTCAGTGTGAGACTAAAGCAGGAGATAGTTTTGTTTTTAACAATCAATCAAAGCACAAATTCACTACTCGTGTGTCTCCCGGCCGCCTTGATTCGTCCCCAGGGGAATCCAGGTCCAGCGCGGCGAGGGAACAGAAATAATAATAATAAAAAATAATAACTCAAAATGTCACACTACAAACTCGGCACTAAAACCATAAAGCCAGAATACAGTTGCATTGCAGCAGAGTTCGCGCCTGCGGGCTTGGCCACCTACGTGGAAAGGGTCCGTTCCTCTCAGCTCTCTTCGGAGGTCTCATCATGTTGTCCAGTGATGCCTGTGTTTTACATCCTTTCAAACTTCTTCCCACCTCTCCTGACCCCTGCCATAGGCACACGGCCCCGCATAACCCATGCCCTGCTCTTAGTTGTCCTCTCCTCCGCCGTAGAGATCTGCCAACTTCTTGAAGCGTGGACCCCAGTCGTTGAGGTAGTCATAGTCCTGGTCCCCTGAGCTGGTGGAGTTGAGGGAGCTGACAGACCCAGCGGTCGAACCGCTGCCCTCGTAGTCGAACACCAGCAGGGAGTCGTAAGGAGGGGCGGTGGGGTCGTTGTCAGCTGCTCTCAGGCCCTACAGATGAAAAGGGAGAGGAGGAACCATTCTGCAGTGAATAAAAAAAGTTGCATGTCTGTCTTTTTAGTTAAGGAAACAGGAGGAGAAAACTTGGATCAACTTTTTCAACTGCAATAACTAGACAATAAGAATAACATCCAAGATTATAGCTGGATGTATGTTGTTAATCAGTAACAGCATCAAATGTTTAAGAAACCATATCCTTATTTTTAATAAAAAATAGTGTATAACAGTCTTCCAACATCAACATCGGCACAATGCATAAAATGAGTCTACAAAATCTCCTTGTGGTATGGTAACTATGTGTAGTGAAACTGTTTTTGGCCACTCAAAACTTGAGATATATTTATTTTCGGGTCTCTTAAAACCTCCTGCTAGCTGGTGGCACAAACCATTTGTCAGTACTGGGTGTCCCTGTAAAAAACAAAGCCAGGCTGACACAATACAAGCCTGACTTCAACCGACATTAATCCTCATTACTGCTTAGGTGCTGTCAAATAAAACTCTAAAAATCCCACTGCAAAGTTTTTTTTCAAAGGTGAATATAATTGCTTCAGAGACATTTAGGTTTTGTCTATCCCCAGGGGTGCTACATATTCTTAATGTCAAAATAACTTAACTTTACAGACTTTAACATCCTGACCACCCAGTCCATTTAGGCCACATTTCAAAGTTCAAACACAAGAACTCATGTTGAATTTTTAAATGATAATATTCAATATGCTCAAAAATAAGTAAAGAAGGGAGAACAGGAGGACAAGACGGTAGAAAGGGAACAATTAAGAGAGAGAAAGAAAATAAGGAAGGAAGACTCTGATTAAACATGGGGTTTGTCTTCCACATTTTTCCAGACCTGGAAAATACTCAAATCCAACTCCAAACTACATAAAAACCCAGAAGCACAAACACTCCTGAAACACTTTTTGCTATGAAAACAGAACGAGCGTTGTTAGATAAAAGGCAGCGTAGATCAAATTTAGTCTGAAGCTTTTCATTATGTTTCTTTGTTTGGCCATTGTAATGTAATGCTTTATTTTATTATTTGTTTATTGTGTTATGTTTTATCAGATAAATCCCTTTGAATTGCCTTAAATCTGCTGTACAAAAAACAACAACTTTACTTACAAATAATAGAATGGAGGATTACAATTTCAAGCTGGAAAAGCAGATTCAAGGTGAATACTCTTTAAACAATGCAATAAACTCTCTTGATCAGGTAAATCTCACAACCAACAAAAGGATTTTGTTGGTTGAGTGATCCATTTCCAAAAGGACTAACCATAAAATGCTATGATGACAGTTTTATTTTTAACTATAAAACAGGCTCCATAAAAACCCAAGAGTCGATCATCTATTAAAAACATAATGGAAACAATGATACTACAGGCTTAATTGGTTTCCGAAGCAAACTTTGATAGAAGGCATTAAACCTACATCATTTATGAAGTCTCCTATGTCCCCTGGATGGGGAATGCTGGGTCTGACAGGGTACTGCGACTCAGCAATCACGGGCCTCTCGTCGACCCGGCGCACCCCCGTTGGCTTGTTGATGATGTGGTCCAGAGACTCCGGCTGCTGCAGCTGGCTCAGGTCGTAGTCCTGAGTGAGAAAATGAAGAAAATGTTGGTGATCGTGATTAAAGCCATCACAAATATCCAGCAATTAACAGATTTTTACAAACATCCTAAAGAGTGCTTGTAACACACTTGAGTATAAATTAGGATGCACTCAACAGATGACTTCTGCAAATCAATCTGTTGTTTGCTCTGAAAAAGTTTATTCCCCCATAAATCAACTTAATAGAACAGGTTGTGTAGTTGCTTACTATTATCCTACAGGTGATTCATAAATATCCCTGTTACATCTTTATCCAGTCACGTCAGAGAAAACTGGCCTACGAGGACCACAACCATCTGTTGCTCGTGTTTTTACACCTCAGATATCAGTGTGTGTAGGTGTTCAAAATAACTGAGAATCAAAATGGCATTCATAACTGCCTCCTCTGAATTCAGCGCTAAAACTAGCTGCTCGATGGGGTTCAGGGACTTTATTTAGTTAGAAGAAAGCTGGAAAAAGTTGCTGTAGCATGCATTTGAAACTATGTGCAGAGAGTGCCTTGGAAAATGTTTCAGAGAACAATAATAAACAATCAGCAGGAAAAACAGACAGACAAGCAGAAATTTGTGGACGATCCTAAACAAAGGTCTATTGATAAAATAATATCACACGTTTTAGACCTCTGAATACGATGTTATTCATCTAAGCTGACACCCTGTGCAAGGCAAAGCGTTAGTCAGTGATCCACACAAGAGACGCAGCGTAGCACTGTTGAGGCTGAAAAGGCTCACAGATCAGGTTAAGGGGTCTGGGAAAAATCTGTTCACAAGGCATTCACAAATCTGACCTTAACAAAGCAGTGCAAGACAATATCAATTGGTGAAACAAAAAAAAAACCTTAACAAGTTGCAGTTTACCAAAAGCCATGATTACAACAAAAACATGACAAAGAAGAGACAAAGACAAAGAAGGGACTCCGTATATATGTAAAGTTGTGCTTCTGACCAGTATACAAAACAACCCTCACCCTCCCCAACAGAGAGGATGTTGTTTGCTGCTGCAGCAACCACCATCTTAATTTTTTTGTGTGTAACCCACAACAATGCTGACGCCTTTCTTCAGCAGAGACAGGGAAATTTGAGTCACCGCTATTGGGACAGAACGGAAATGGATTAAATGCAGCAAATCCAATCTGATCCTATTTTATTAGAATGTAACAGGTTAGTATTATTTATCATTATTTTTAGGCACATTTTTGTGTGTAACGAGGGCAGGTACGGCTAGGTAAAATAGAAAAATGTATGGTTTTTCATTTAGCTGTGTTATATTTCTGCACAACAACAGCCAAATAATTGTACATCTACAGATATTCTACTAATACAGCCAAAATCTCTTTTTTTACTTTCCTAACCTTTCTTGTATGAGGTTTATTATCATGTTGGAACTATAGATAGCAACAAATAAATATAATAAAATAAGACTTGCCAATAATTCATCACACAGTGTATTATGCAAAACAGTGTGAGTCTTGATGTATGATGATAACAGAAAAACCACAACTAAAGACTTTCAGCTATAAGTGAAGGCAAATGTGGTTCTACAAAGAAGTGAATCAGAAGTGCTGAATGTAAAACTACTACACAGGTTTTAGATTTCTGTTTACACTATGTACAATTCAGACAAAGCACACCAAAGTTTAATGGTTGTATTGTAAAAGAATGGAGAAGATCAAGTTATATGAGTGCTGTTGCACCTTAGCTAAAAACGAAGGCTGTCCAAGAGAACTGTAAACTTTATCCCAGTTTTGCTGCCATATTGTTGGATCTTCTGTTTTCTTTCACTTTCGTTTTAATTTCCTCTGTGCTGAGTATTAAAAAAAGCCAAACCTAGATTTTCACATGAGTGCTGTTTCTAAACCTGCAAAACAAATGAGAACTAATAAGACAAAGTTTGTGATAAAAAACAACAACAACAAAAACAAAACACTGTTTATTCTGCCTGAGGAAATCAGCAGGAATCTTAAGATTGTCAGGGTCTTTTCATTTCAGAACCAAATGGCTGTTGGATCATGCTGGGGTGCCAGGACTACTGCCAATACGGATCATCATCAAACCACTAAAGAGACAAAACAGCGCTATAATTAGCCCCTACACAGAAGTAGAAGGTTTTTTTTTTTTACTAAGTTTTAAGGCTGTGTGTCATTCTGAGAGATGAAAGCAAAGATGCTTTGTGGAACAATCTGAAAGGCTTTTCGGGCTCCCTGCTGCGAATCAACGCTACTCTGTGAAAATTGCTTTTTAATACTCATTAAGGTCTTAAATCTTCCAAAAAATTGTTATGTTAGATTTATCATATACATTATTTATTAGTTAGTACGCATTGTTTGGTGTTCATCTGTGGCATTAGTCTAGTAGAAAACTGTCACACCTGGTCTTCCTCTCCTCCTCCCTCTTCGTCATACTTCAGGATGTTGTCTCTCACGTCGTCCTCGGGGTCAATCAGCAGGGGCTTCGCCTGACGCTCTTTCTCTCTGCGTTTCATCCACACCACAAACAGCAGGACCATACCTGTCAGGAAAAAAAAAAAAAACTAAATTTAAACTGTCCCATTTCTCAAAGACTTATGTCATTTCGATTTAAACAAGAGCACTGTAGCTGTCATGAGCTACCACTATTTTACAGAGTTGCACCTACTCAGCAGTATAATGATGCAGATGAGGATAGCGATTATGGCTCCGGTGCCGAGACCAGCGGCCGCCACGGCGCCGGTGGCACTGCAGTCTCCGTTGTTGTCGCAGGGACACACTTTGATCCTGATTATGGATCGGTTGGACAGAGGAGGGTTCCCAGAGTCGGACACTATAACCGGGATCTCATACACGCCCGCCTCCAGGTAAGCAATCCTCAGTCTGAGCTGAGCGTAGTCGCCTACAAAAGTTGAACAAGTGAGGTGGGTGAGTCAAGCGAGAGCACCTGAGAGAATACGGCAAATGAGAAAGCTTTTAAAATGTAAATAACCCTTTGTTTACATCATTTACATTACGACACAGCATCAAACGGCATCAAAACAAACAATCTTTCTGACATGTATGACTGAAGGCACAAAAAAGGATAAACATCCACAACTACATTTTGTAACCTTCAGCATCTATCACTCAGTCTACGACAAGAGCCTCAGTGGGAGTCGGATCCAGGTATGTGATCAGATTTGTCCTCAAGACATGTGCTGTGATACATCCATCTTGTTGGATTAGGTGACAGATCAGCTGCTCAGGGGACCGAAAGACAAATGGATCTAATTTGTCACAAACGATAGATTGTATGTCAGCAATGGATGGCACCCGCGTCTCTCACTGTGAGCTTTCTGAGATGTTTTGTTAAACTTGGACCTTCCCCGCTCACAGCTTGCAGCCTTCCCTTCCATTCTGAAGATTAATACAGCCAGATACCGCGTAGGGGATTTTGCCCCTCGCCAAGTTTATGATATTAATTCATAGAATCCTGAGGATGCAGACTCTCCATCTTGCTTTCTCTCTTGCCTGCTTTATGCCCCAAGGGTCCATTTCACCATGATCTAGTCTTGTACAGCATTTAATTACCGCTAAGTCTGGAAATGGTCCAGTTGCGACGGATGCTGGCAGGAAACGAAGGCAGCTCAAAGACGAATGGCCCGACGTTAGGTTCGGCATCAGCATCTGAAGCTGTGATGTTGATTTTGGAGTTCGGGCGGGGACGCTCGCAGATTTGGGCGTCTTTGGGTACGAGCACGGGTGCATTGTCATTTACATCAATCAGGTAAATTTGAAGTGTTCCAGTCCCGCTGGCCTGGGGCGAACCTGCAGGAAAGAGGGAGGACAGGAGAGACAAGAGATGGTGAGCCAAAAACAAGCAGAGGAGAGACTGAGGAGGTAACATGGAATTATGTGAAACTGAGAAGGAAGAGAAAGAAGTGGAAGAAAGGACTCCTTTCTTTTCGGATTCATACAGTTACATGTTACAGTGATAAGAGAGACACAAGCCGTGGTGTCTTCTTTTGATATTGGAAATGCAGGGAGAGTAAATGAAAGCCAAAGACCATGAAAAGTTTGAACAGACCAAGGTTCTAAAAGACTGTATTGCAGGGGACAATCGTAAGGATTTTCTATATGCTCTTTGCATATTTCCCTAAACAATGAGACTAACCTTTTTAAAATAAAAGCATGATTATTACCTGTCCAAATATTTCTTAGTGCAAGGTTAGGGCATGACCAGTTTTCTGTGTTCTTTGTTGTGGCAACAGAAAAAGTACTCTTATGTTCTCATGCTGTTTAAGTTGATTTTGTTGAACACGAAGGAGAAATAAAAGTTTTGGTTTCTTTCCTATCAATAAAAATCCAAAGCAACAAAATAAAAAGGTGGAACTCCAATGTGAAGGTAAATATTGTTTGGAATCAATCTGCACAAAAAAATGTTCACAACCAACCGATAAATCCGCTTGGTGTAAGCCAGGGGTCAGCAATAAAAAAACAAACAAACAAAAAACTTATTTGAAGCAGTCAAGGCAAAATATTTCTCTGCAGGGAATTAAAAGCTGGTTTCATATTGGATAAATATCTAGTCTGTAAGCAAACAGCATAAAATGTGAGGGACATTTGATTGCCTATTATTAGTTTGTCTATCTAAAAAAAAGCTCCCTGGCATTACATTAACAGTGGAAAATCTATATATTTTCTTTAAATGGAGCCACGATGTGAGCAGCATGCACTGATATCTTTAGGATGTGGGCTGCACCCCCTGAACAATGAAAACCTCTTTTCCAAAAGGGGGAAGTGCAACAAAGTGGGGGCGCCATTTCCCTCATACCTATACGGAGAGTTTTTGAAATTCTGTACACAGCCAAAATCCCACGTCTCCATTCTTAGAAACAGAAACTATATCCTCCATCAGACTTTTATCATGACTGATTCTCAATGACCACAAACACAAATAAGAACAGTTCTAGTGCTTAATGTCCCCTGAAGAGTATCCCAACCCATACACGAAAGAGAAGGCTGACTATTGTCTCTCATAAAATTTTGCACTAAATGATTGAATGTAATATAAATATCTTCATAATTTGTCTAGTTTGTCATTGGCAATGTAACATAGTAAACGATAAATCCTGTCTGCACTAGATTTAAAAGTAGGTAAAGTGTATTAAGTGTTTGGACATACCAACTGAAAAAATATATATTTTAAAATATGAAGAATATGTTCATATCCTCTTAAATAAGATTATAAATTGCATAACACCAATGAGTTTTGATGTTTGTGACATATTTATTTTCACTGCACGCACTCACTGACACAGGAAGTCCTTGAGTTCACGTATGACAGATTAAATCTCCAACTTTCAGGGCAAAATAAGACACACGCAGGTTACAAGGACTGTCCTGTCTGCCCTGAACCCTGACTGAGGTAAGAGGGTAAGATAAGGTAAGACTAAGTAAAACAAACTTGTCCCATCCATCCAGATGAGAAATTCTATCTGGATGTCCAGAATGCTGCGCCCTCCGGATATGCTGCATTTTTAAACTGGACCGACCTCAAACTGTACTTGCACTTATACCAGTCTTCCAGATGCGCCAACCGGGCCTGCATTCAAACTACGACCCGGTGCTAAAAATATCCAGCAGTTCATGATTTAAATAATAAAGGAGCCACAAATCACTGAGCACCAGAATTCCTAGTGTGAATGGACAATGATTCCCTTTTAAATCTACAACTTCTCTCTTCAACTCCTAAAGAAATGATGCAACACAATCCAATGTCAAGAAAAAAAACTTTTTCCGGAGAACATTTCAAATAAGAGCATATTTTCTACATTTACAACGGGACCCTAAATTTTAAAATAAAGAAAGATATCCATAAGAACCCTCCTTTTCCACAAGCTTTAATTAGATTAAAGTGTGTTTCAAAAAGCTTTGCTTTAATAATCACCTCCTTACTGAATAACCATGGCTTAAGGTTTCAGGTTGAACATTTGCAAATCTCAAAGCGACATACTCTTGAAAAGCAAACTTTTGATTCCACTTTGCAAATCCTTCACCGTTGTCTATTGGTCCCATTTCCCATTAATAAAAAATAGACAGACTGAAGTGTTAGGTTTGTTGCATGACAAAAATGTGAAGAATTGCAAAGCGTACTACTACATTTGCAATGCACTGTGGGCACGCTGCACTGTTGACAAACAGCGTTAGATTGCGGCCTTGACTTGTTTGATGAAAGCTTCCTCCAAAACGTCTGTCAGCAAGTTGGTCTAAATTCCCAACGAGTTAAGTTCATGGAGCTTAACGGTGTTTAATATGAACTTCTTTCCACTGCACACTGTAGCTTGGTGCATCAACAAAGCAATGGTCTGTTGCCCGGAGCCCCAAGGCCCATCCACTGTCTTGTCAGTTATGATTGGCTCAGTGCTTTGTTGCCTCTTACGCTTCGCTTGAGTAGAATAAGAGAAGAGAATCTCAATCAAAGTGGAATATATATCCCCTTGTTGACACTGGTCTCCAGAATCAATAGGCAGTCAACACTTTAAGCTGTACTTGCCGTGCTTCTGGGCATTGAATCCCTCATTTCTCTTCGGAAAAGCAAAGAAAAGACCTGGGTGCTTCCTACTTCAACACAGTTACTCTGTTTGAGGTGCTTTAGTCATTTGTCTTCATACCGAGCTTTAGCAGCCGATGTGGATACTGAGGACGTTCACCAGCAGGTAATGCTTTTTTATGTGCAGCAGAAATAGTGCTTGTGCTGGTTTGTGTGGAAGGTATTGATAACACACAGTCTTCGTCCCTTCAATTTTTTAACATAAAGTTCTATTACAACTACAAGCTTCTATATAATACAGAATTTTATTTGACAGGTGAAAAAAAAGTACTGTATATTTAACTAATTGAGTGAAACATTTCTCTTCTAAAGCTTAAAACAAGCTTTAAATGCATAAACATTTAGAAATCCAGCAGGATGTGCCTGTAACATATATTTTGCCTATTTGTCTTGTCATTTCAAACTGAATAGAAAGCTTTTTTAATATTTGTAGGGTTGGCGTGATCAGGGTGCGTTTAGGGTAGCTGCAGCTCCGGCTCATGTGTATGGCCTACGAGATACTTAAACTCCCTAAGGCAGGACCTCGCCCTCGACACGAACAAGGCAAACTACCTTTTTGGACTTCTATTCTACAGATTTGAAAAGTTTACAACACAGTTTTAAAAAGGTACAGTTTCAAAATCATAAAAAAAAAAAAAATCGTAAAATTTTAAAGTCTTTTACGAAATGTAGAGACAGTGGAAAAATGTGCACACCTACCCTACCCGTTTCTGCGTTGTACCATTCTCCCTCGTTTCATTTTTTTGACAAAGGAAAAATCATAAAGTACGGCAATTGGTCTGCACAGCTGTAAGGTTAAACATCAAAACCTGAAACTCTTGTTTGTGAAATATGTTACTTCCCATTGGTGCTACCACAGAGAAAATCCTTTTCAATATATGAATACTGCACATAGGCAAATAAGCAATATAAATACAAGAACTCAATATTGTTTTTGATTAGGCTCAAAGTTAGACTAGAGTAAGGTTAATTTAGGTTAAGAGAGGTTAGGTATAAGATAAAACAATTATGACTCCCACAGGGGGGAAATTCTCAAATGGAGACAATAAGGCAGCAAAACAAAATTATAAACTGGAAAAGGCCTGAAAGTGATGGGGGCCTGATAATGCAAGAGATATATGAACAGTCGCTACAACTCAGACAGTCTAATTGTCTGACTGAAAAGGATTACTCCAGAAAAGCCATTATTGTAAATAAGAGTTTATTCTTATTACTCATCTGGTTAAACAATGGTCTTCACACATGGTTGCAGTAGCATTGTAGAGCCTCTTATATAGTATGGATGCATACCACAAATGATGTTACCAACCCATTAAAATGCCTTTATTAATTCTATCTGTAAGTGTCATGATTGGATTATTTAAAAACCCACATGCAGAACACAACACAGGAGAGAAAGTTTCAGTGAAAGTGAATTTATTAAATTATAACTGAACAGGTTGAAGTAACGGGTCTGGTCCAGAGAGAAGCGGGACTCACGGAGCGGTCGGCTTACTAAGAAAAAACACAGCGAGGAGGTTGATGAGTTCAATGCCGTCGGAGACGGCAATGCCGACAGATATTGGAAAGATCTTACTTGTGGAAGTGGGGTGCGAAGCCTGGGGGGTTTGCTGAGGGTGTTCGAGTTCCTTGAAGATGAAGTGCGATGGAGGGCGGACAGATAGGTTAAGGTAGACAGGAGTTAGAGGAGCTGCACGACGGCCAGGCGGAGAATCCAGACGGACCTTGAAAACTGACGGAGGTGGTGAGTTCGGGAATTCGGGCAACCAGTGGGTTTGTTCCACAGCGTCACGAGGATGGTTTTATTCAGAAAACCAGGTAGATCGTCACAAGAAGGATCCAGGGCGTCTCCAGGTAAAACCTGACAACAGGAAAAAACAGGAAGAATCACTAAGAGATCAGATCAACAGGGGAAACAGAGACTAACTCTAGGAGGCTCAGAGGTACCGTTACTGGCTAACACTCAGGCGTCGAAGTACTGGCCGTCAGCTCCTCTTGTACTCACTGCTTGATGAACAGATAGGACTCAGGTGTGCAGGACGACAGCACACAACTCCGGGAAAGGTGAGTCTGACGCTATCTGTGGCTGAATGGTGAGTGGCGACAGCAAAGAACAAACAGCAAAGGACCCCGGAACAAAACAGTAAGAGTTTTCAAATATTCAACAGGAACAATGTCACACCATTTGGATCAGGTAAAATTTTCAAAGGGACTTTTGGCCAAATATTATCATGGTGTATGTTTTGAACCGGTACTTTTTCTGTGCATTTCTCTGAATAAGGTTTTTATTAAACGTAATCTGGGGATTTATTTATTTAGCTAAATTCACGGCGTAAAAACAGAGGGTTTCGCATGCTGCACATATTTTAAACCTCCCCCGGGGCAAAAACCTTTCAGCCTACACAAACTACTGGCAGACATTCATGCAGTGTAATTTCCCACAAATCCACCTTCTATCTTAATCCTTGAAAAATGTTGTAAATTATCCTGCCTAAATAGTGAGAAATGGATTCATTTGATTAGGCTTTGATCCACTTAGTTATTTGATTCTGAACAAGAAAAGTAGAAAATAAACATCTTTGATATCTTTATCAAAGGAAACAAAACAAGAGTCTACTACATCCAAACACTTCAGTATAGCTCCACAGGAGGGCTTTGAGCTAAAAGTAGCATTTTGACCTGATAAAATGTTAAAGGCTCTGAAAAGTTGTAACAGCTCATCTTGATGAGTACCAAGTGTCATGGAAGTCCATTAATGCTGTAAGCGATGTCTTTGGGGGGGATGTCTAATAGCAGCCTCATGATGGCACTACAGGAAAACAGAAACGTGCCTATGGGAGACAATTACAAAAATAGCTTCCCCAAACTTCCTGGGAATACATCTATTGTGTCAGACAGTAATATTCCAGTGATACATACAGACACACACTAACTCACACTGCCTTGTGGAAGTATACAAACCTCTTTGTATTTGCCATTTGTATCATCCAAGAAAATGTCAGTAGTAAAAGTACTAGACCCAGTATGGATGCAATTTAATAGCTTAACTTCCAACCACCGGTTACAAGCCAGATGCACTATTCCAAATGGTGAACATTTAAAAAGGGAAACATCACCTTAAAAAAAGGGTGACATGGCTCGAGGTCCAAAAAGAAATCTTTCCATTTCCTTGAGGTTAGACCTACATAATATATTTTTCAATAAACCGGCATGCCTGGCGGGATAGGAAACAATGGGACGGCCTGAGGAGTTTATTGTGTAAGACCCTCCTTTGAGGCACACCTGCTTCTATCATCTCGCTTTCATGGCTTAATGTACTTTAAGCATTAGTAATGGCAACACCCAGCTACTCTAAGACGTCACAGAGTATTTTGTGCTTGACACACTTAACTTTGTTCATCAGCAAATATATGTTTGCTCTATTTTTATCAGCAGGATGAGAGACCTTCTGAACAATTCTCAATTCACTCCACAGACATTTAGTGGTAGAAAACTTGTTCAGGGTCCAATCCTTAAATACATTGACAACAGCTCCTGTTCAAATTGTGACAAAAATGTTTCCAACCTCAAGGGTATGACTATGTTTTCAAGGCAATGGTAATGAATTTGTAGGTGGTTTTCCTTCAAGATAATCAAAAACAGATGCATACTGACTTACCAGACTTACCATTGTCGTATGCCAGGAATGTGGCTTCGTACATGTTGTTTTTGACATACATGGACTCCCTGTCCAGCAAAGCCATGGTGGTGATCTGACCATTGGTTCTGTTGATCTTCAGCCAGTTTGCTGGGTCTGACAGCTTAGAGTACCTGGGCAAAACAAACAAAACAATAGTTTAATTCTATTGAAAACAAAAAGCATGTTTGCTATACAGTATAATGACTTTTGCAGTTCACTGTTACTATAATAACAGCAATTCTAAACCTTTTATTTGTAGATCCAAAGAGACTATTATCAGGTTGAATGCTCATTACCATAACAAACCATAGCAGTAAAGCCACTTTGAAACATGGCAGTGACAAAGACAGTGGAGCATATGTTCGTCAAACTCATGAACTCAGCAGCTCATTAGCATTAAGAGCGAAGAAAATCCAGCGTCCATTTGTGGAGGAGCTCATAAACACTTTCAACACATGGACACTGTTACTGTCAGCAGCAGTACATGCTTTGCTCAGAGCTGAAAATACCCACTCATATTCACATTTACAAATGTCATTATTACAGATTCCAACTGTTAACATATGACCAAATGGAAGGAGTCAGCTGAGTTTAACGAGAAATGGTTAATTGTGAGTATCACCAGAGGGTCAGAGTGTGGATAAATTGACAATAGATGTGTTCAGAGATGGGGAATGGAAAAGAAAAGGGGTTAGACAGAGATCACAGCTGAGTTTATCTGTAAACATGGGCAGTGGAAGACAACAGGCATGAAAAAGGAGGTTTAATTATAGGAAAGACAATTAGTGGCCGACAGCTTTTGGCCAGGCCTTTGCTTTCAGTCAGTAAACCAATATCACCTGAAGCTAGAGCCTCATTGTTTCCTGTGTAAATACAGCAGATACCAGATATTTACTGTATATTTCATCTGACAGTAAACCTGGCTAAGGCTTTCCTGCTTTACTTTAATTATTAAACTTGATAGAAAACCATAAGTAATGGTTTATCAGAGCTCCCTAATATTTGGTAACAAGGCTTTAAACTTGGATGCATGTGTTGTATTCATATTTCACACGCATTACTGTTGTTTGCCATTACTTCGGATCATTCCTCCAGACAGAACGAGTGTAATTGAGTTAGGTTTGTTTGCTCCCTTGTATACAGAGAACTTTTCAGCTGCAAGCTTTGATGGCCATCAAATCCTTATCCGTGTTTCTTCAAAGCAGAGTGACATGAAGCCTACTTTAGAAGATTTTGAATTGTATGAAAGACTTCACATGACAATAAACATCAGGCATATTTTAGGTTGGGTCCTACAGAGTGTGATGTATATCCACAAAGCTAAGGCAAACAGATTTCACTAACAAATAATCAGTGTTAAAATTGGGCAAAACCTGGGATTAAACCAAAGTTTACAGTAAAAAAGCATATCTGAATAAGAAGATACAGGGTCCATAATGTGTGCACTTTTTTAACAGAAAAAAAAGAAAAAAAAGAGAAAAAAAAGAAAAAGAGTCATTTAGGAGAGTGGAGAAAGCTTGAGCTGTGGCTCCAGTTGCTGCCAGAGGTACTAGGGCAGTTGTTTGGACTTCTGTACTTAAGACTTCCCTCCATGTTTCTGTCACAATGATTTCTGATTGACTACGTGTCACACTCAACAGCAGGAATATCACCAGACAAGTGTATTCAGTTCAATTCAGTGATACTTTACTTATTCCAAAGGGAGATTAAATGCTACTGATATCATCCAAGTATCTTTAAACAGTCACCGCTGATGGTAATGTTGTAGACGGGAAGGATCTCCGGTAGCAGTAAACAAATCTGAAAAGGGCCCTGACTAAAGACTTATCATTTATGTCAGTATTTTAACTTTCATGACATTTTAAAAGCCAGATATCAAGGTAGCAGAGACAATTAGCTTTTTTATGCTCCTCCATAAATGTTTTTCTGGCTGGATGGTTAGAAAGTTGGACAGATGTTGTAGTCAGGTATAGGATCCTTACCCATTATTATCAATGGAAGACATGTTTTAAACTTTCTCCTACTCTCTTTTCTGTTTTGTGGTCCTGCTTACATCCCTTACTACTCCTTAGGGATTTGGGGTCAAAGTTCAGATACTATTTCCACATGCTGCCACAATGACCGGCACAATTCTAGAATGCTAATATTAGATCTGTGAATAAAATGTTTTAATATGCAAATATTAACGTCTGAAGCCTAAAAAGTACTAATAATGTTGAGAAAATCTCTCTCTCTCATTATTCTGGTATTTGGCAAATTAAACTGTCATAAACTAAGAAACAGTACATGCAAATATCTGCTTTTAACTGTATATTAACACATGAAAAGAAAAATAACTTCCTTTTTAGGAGCTTGACGTGTTATTGCTCAGCAGGTAGAGATTTTGCTCTTTGTGCGACGTCGCCTGGGACTCGCATCTCCTCCCTCTGCCAGCAAGATGTCACCCCCTGCTGCATTTATTTGCAGCCAACACCGTTAAATGCCGTACTGTATCACAAAGGACTTTGTTTCGATTGTTACAGAAAGTTGAGCACTTATCTTCTGTTTTGGTTCCTCTATTTGTAAAAACATAGGTGGTAATGTAAAGTACAGAGTTTTACCGCAAGATATTCCAATATATGTTATCAAAGGTACATTGAGGAAATATAATGCTGTAGCTTAAGAAATTTCATCCACTTTCTTGCTATTAATGCATATTCCTGACGGAAAAATGGGTAAATGTAATATTCTCAGTGTTGACCACTAACAGTAGCATGATTTGGTATTCATTTCAGGCCTTTCAACACTGTTTAGCAGAGATCGTAGTCATAGGATGTTACGATCTTTATTTCTTTATTTTAAAGGCAGTTGATGTTGATAAAGTGGGGAAAAAGAGGAAAACGTGCCTTCATGTCCATCTATCACACTACGCTACACATAGTAGTGGCTGAGTCATGCTTTGGGGATACTTTTTTGTCTGCAGATTCTCCATGTAACTGCCAGTCATGGATTTAGAGCCCAGCTTTAAACTAAAATCTTTTAAACTGAGAAATCTTCATCATGATCTTGCATCCCATACAATTGTCCTTGCTCTACAAAGGCTAATAATAAAAAAACATACTAGGAATACATAAACCCCCAGATAAACACACACATTTACTCAGTCTAGCTGCCTCTTAAATCCCATCAAACAGTAAAATCAGCTGGCAAATGGTTTTGGCTTCACATCATCTTGTTTTCTCTTTCCCCCAGAGAAAGGGAGAGAGAGAGTGAAAAAAAGCAAGAAATTCAGAAGCATAAAACAACCAAAGCTGGCTCCTCTCCCATCCGTGATGCAGGGCTTTCAGTCATGCTCTGCGGGTACTCGCCTGCATGTTGGCGGTGTGCATCTAGCAGCCTGTGTTTGTGCATTTCTGTGTCTTTTGTGCACGACGGTTCAAGCAAGGTTGCCTAAAGGGAATACAGGAGTAGAGACTACGCCACCGGGAGCTGAACGACTGCTGGCGAAACTCCTGAGGAGAAGGCAGCTCTGAGCTCACATCAATAGGAGACGCACAGACTGACAGAAAGGAAAATGACGGAGGTCAGCAGGAGGGAGTGGGAAGTTGCTCAGAGTACATTATATGAAAAGTAACTTCTTTCAAAGGGCAGATGAGCTCAGGCTGTGCTGTGTTTGCATAAAGAATAAATGGAGGTACTTCTCACACATGAGAACACCTCTTTCTTTCACCTCTATTCCTGTCAATTCAGTAACATTTCTACTGGGTTTCACTGTGGACATGGCTGCGTCCCTGACATTAAGAAAAATCCATCTCAGTTGCAGGTGGTGGCAGTGGAGCGGAACAGCAAGGCTGTTCTTCAGAGGGCATGTGGGAGTTTCTGTCTCGCAGGGTCGATGTTGGGATGGCACCGGCCCCGCCACGTGTCGTCCCAGTAAGGGGGACAGGGATCAATGAGGAAGAAGGCAGGGATATGGGGAGGGCAGGCGGACAGCGTCTGGCTCGTTATAGGATGACCTCTTCACCAGTCGCTCGGCAACTAAGGGGGGTGGGGTGGGGTGGGGGGGTATAGGGGCAGACTCGGATGTGGGTGGGAGATCATCGGAAAATGTCGCTTCAGAGGCGTAGCCTGCGAAGAAAGCTTTCAGCTCTGATTAAACACCTGTGAAACTCGATATGTTGTGAGGAGTGATACAGGAAGCGCACAAATATTGGAAATGTTTAACTACAAATAACTAACACGCTTCAAGCCGAGCCCGCTTCCCTGCTTGGGCGACCACTTTAATAGAAAAGCCAATAGTGGATGTTCGTTTCCGCCACAGCCAGAAATGTAAGTGCAAATGCCTGTTGCAGATGGTTGAGATGATAGTCTGCGTTTTATCGTATACACTCAAGCTTGTCACAATACCAGTTTAGGAGACTTTTTCTTCACTCCTTAGGAAACAATCTTGCGATATATAACTACTAAAGTTCATTTTAACTGTCTTATAGTGACCAACAGATCTGTAACTTAAGATTAAAAAAATGCACCAGATGTGCACATTTATAAAAGATTTTAGTGACTGAGAAGATGAAACGCATGCAAAGTTATTAGGACATTGTGATGATAAAAAAGGACACATACAAGGGAAAAAAGTTGGTCAAACTAACACCATCATTGCGAATGTAATGAAAATATCAACAATTTGATTTCCTTGTATTTCTCAGACTTTTTCAGGACACATATCTAAGGATGATACGGAGCGAGAAACAATAAGACTTTACTATAACAGCAGAATTTCTTCATAAACAAGGTTAAGCTGGCCACAATAATCACAAATAAAAGATGCTAAAGTCCTCATATTGTTTTGTCTTTGCTTCTAAGTCAGAAATTCAAAAGCATGCAAAGTTCATCCGTAGTGCTGAAGATGTATCCCCGCCCCAGACATACCTGACAATCTGGTGGATGAAGTGGTCAGGGTCCTGAGCCGCAAACACAGTAAGAGTGGTCCCTGCTGGCACGCCTTCCTCAAAACGGATCATCTTGGGGTTGACCGGAAAGAAGGGCGGCTCATTCACGTCCTGGACGGAGATGGTGACTCCTGCCGTGGACTGAAGGGAGGACTGGATGCCACTGGCCAGGTGGGCCTGGTTGGAAACCACCACTGTCAGCATGAATGCGCGGTTCATCTCAAAGTCCACCGGCTGGAGAAGAGCCAATGTGGGCAGAGTGAAATAAAGGGAGGAAAGTGAAAATAATCAGGTAAAACCCAGTGGAAGATCATACAATTGATAATAACGGGACACATTTCACAAACTACATGCAGAGGAGTCACAATCAACGTTACTTTGACTACAGTGAGCATCCCGTCATTGGTGATGGGATTTGTGCGGATGGTGAAGTGCGAAGAGGGGTCACCGCTGACGATTCGGTAGACGGCGTTCCAGTTGGGGCTATGGGGCTGATCCCGGTCAACCACCGTCAAGTTGGTTACCACCACGTTCACCTTGTTCTCCGGCACCTCTCCGGAAAACTGCACAGGAGGGAGAAGTAAATGGGTAAAAGGAAGCGACAGAAGGAGAGAGAAAATGAATATGATGTTGCCCTGAAAGGTAGAATATTTATTAGTAACTTGATTCATCAAATTTTGAAACATTTCCTTTTGCTTGTCATCCATCTTCAGGGGATTTTGTGTAATTGCTGTCGTAAAAACAAACTGTGTTTTGGGGTCAGGCTGATAAAGGTTTTCCACAGAAGCACAAACCCAAAGCGGCCACAAAACACACATTGCAAACTGGAAACACGGAAAAGGAGAAAAGCAGCCAATATGTCTAGATGTGGATAATAAAACATGATATCCTCCATTATGTTAATGCAGTTATTTATTCCACCCAATATCTGCTCGGATGCAACTCTTTAATTGAACAAATGGATTTTTTCAATTGCGTGTTTACCCATTTAATTTGGATTTTGTGCATTAAGCAAATCCAGGTCCTAATAAGTAATTAGATAAGTACTGTGATTAAGACAGCAGTAGGAATAATCTCTGGCTAATGATCTTCATTATATTGCAATCTAAAACAACTCTCCTAAACTAGCTGGGGAGGTGACAGCTGGAGAGCCTGAGGAGGAATATACAGCACAATGAGATACATTTATCTTGATGTTAAGGAACAGACACTTGAAGGTACATATAAAATGTATCTCTCCCTGTTTTACAATAACTAAATTTTGCCATTAGAGATTTTGACTGCTCTTTATCAGCGAGATTTTATGTACCTTTGTGTGACTAAAACAGCGTACTAATGTGACCTCTCTTCCTCTATTTCCGCATTAATTTAACTTCCCTCAATCTCTTCTCCCCAAATGATTTATTCCGTCAGCTTAACCTTAAGAGTTATCCCACGTTCGCCCACTAACAAAGTGAGATTGTTCAGAGATGAGAGTCAAAAACAGGACTGAACCGTTCAATTTAACCTCATCTTTTTATATTCTCAGGAGAAATTGTTGAAACAGCTGGAGGTGTGGTCATTTACCCATAAAAAAATGCTAAAACGTGTAGATGTGCACATAAAATCACATAAAAATACAAAAAACAAACAAACAAGCAAATGAAAAACAAACAAACAACTGGACTACTTGGGTTTAGGTTGAGAGAGCAAGAGAAACAAAAAACCTCTGACACAACAGATAGCAGATTAGTACTGTCTATAAATTATAGTTTTACATTCTGTAATATTTTATCTTCAGACGATTATTCTTATTTTAAAATGAATCAATCCCTTAAGTAACGGGATAAAACATTATCTTTCACAATCTGTTATAGTATATTAAAAAAATAAAATTCAATTGCATCTGCTGAGTTTCTGGCTAAGGTCATTTATTTTGTTATTACTATTAGTGATTACTATATATGATTTATAATTACCCTGAAGGCCAAAATCCAAAGGGGTTTGGTTTGAGAAAACAAAATTGTTTCCAAGTACTTTCAATGTTGTTCACCTCACCAAGTTTTATTTTAACCTCTCTAGCGAGTCGGTAAAGTTTTACCAGATCTTTGTGGTGGAAGGTCAGACAGCTACAAGCCCTCAAGGAGTTTGTTTAAATCTGCCATAATGAATGAGAGATGTTTGCATCTAAAAGTCCTGAGGGCAATCCAATGCAGGTGCTCAGCAGATAGCACATGGTTGTTTAAAAAAAATAAAATGGCTGCAGCCTCTGTGCTTCGTGAATTCGTTGCACTTTTTGTTCAAATAAAAACAAAATCTTGAAAACAACGTAACCCCTCTTGCCTTCGAGAATTTTTCTTAATGTTTTTAGCTTCCAATTAGTTTTATACCAACACTTAATGCACAGGTGAACTGTAACAGTCATAGAGGTGCTTTCATAGTTACAGCAAAAACTATAGCTGAGAGTTTGCTCATTGATGGCTTTCTTATTTGTAACACATAAAATACAAAGTTTTACTATGTTGGCCTACCTTTAGTGCTGATTTAAAAAGTTTTAAGACAAGGTAAAGCAGTTCAGATCCAAATCTTTGAGTGCACCGCGGTCATTCTTTTGGATGGCCTTGTTTTAGGTTTCCACACATCTTGGAACCAGCTTTTAAATTCAATCCATTCAAAGAAGAAAGTGAGGCTATGGCGGTGCGCATGAATCTATGGCGAGGGTGCAGGGCACAACATATGAAATCTCTTGCCTCAGACCGAAACTGAACAAGTAAATAAATAAATAAATAAAAAAGGTTTGAAACTCTGCAATACTAAAGAGCTCTTCTTTGCAGCATGTCGGCTTTAAGACCGACTATCAGAATCTGGGTATCAGTTTAATATTAACTTGTTGGCATCATTACCACTGGTATAATTATTAATATTATAGAGCTATTGTTAGTAACACTGTCGTCTACATGAGTACTGTATGTATAAAGAATATGAGAGTAGAATAAAGGTGTATTGATACATTACTTAAAGGGATGGGTTTTAATAAATTTATAACTCGTTAAACTTTACTTACTGTTACATGTGTTTTTACCTTATAATATATAAAAAAAACATCTAACTCAAATTCCCCATTTAATTCCTTCTGGTCCTTTTTGTGCACAGGATTAGATTGGCTAAAAGCATTGCCATATATGTAGTACATAATCTATGCCGAACATGTAGCACAACAACCACTTTCAGACCACTAGTGAGAGAATTTACCTTTTGTTTTGTACAATTAGAAGTAACACGTTAGCTTGGTTTACAACCAATAAAGTAATTTAGCCTAATTATCATGCATATTCTTTCTCTTTGATTCCTCTCCACCAGAAACCAATAAATTCTTCCTGCGTCTGTCACAAAAAATTAAAATTAAAATAATTACTGAAGTGTTCCAGTTCGCGTTGTTTGTGTGGGAAGCAAAACAAGTTACATAAAATGACAAAGCAATGGAAAAAGGCAAACGAAAACAGGCTTTTATTCATATTTGCTCATTAGCATATCTGAGTCACACACAAGGATAAAGTGAACAGGTCTTTAAATAACAACTTTGTTAGGGTTGAGCATACACAGTACCTTGCAAACGTATTAGTTTGTCAAACATTTTTCACTCTGTTGAGCCACAAGCTTTCATACAATTTTGGGATTTTAATCATAAAGTGAGAGGGAAAAGGATGTACTTTTTGTTTTACATTTTGTACTTGCATTTACAAAGTGAAATCCATATGTTGAATTATATTTCTCTGCAACTTTTAGAGGGCATGTCTCTACCAGCTTTGTACATAAATATCTGCAACATAACTGGTTGGAGAAGATCTTATTTTCCCACAGCATCCTGCTGCCACCACCATATCCCAGAGTGGTTTGTTCAGAGTGACGTAGAGCAGCGGTGTAAGCCATTATTTTTCCTGGATTTTTATGCACAACACTATTTAGGACTAATAAATGATTGCAAACCTGATTATACATGTAAGTCAGTCTGCTCATTATAATACTGAAGATAATATTATGTTTTTTTGTTTACTTTAACTTGCAACCAATGGCCACACTTAAAAGGTTGCAAATGCTTTCTAAATTAATTTGCATTAAGAGTAAATAGTTTATATTAACATTAATAACCTTATTTTTTTCAGTCAATGCTTTTTAGCCTCATATTAATTAGTTAAAGGATTGAATCATGCTCTATAAACAGATTACTCCTCTGAGGCTGCAGAGCTCCTTAAGAACGGGCATCTTGGATGCTTCTCTGATTTGTACTCTCTCTGTCCTGTCAGTTTAGGCGTACAGCCATGTCTATACGGCTTTGCAATTGTAATATCCCCTTTCCATTGATTGAACAGAGCTATGTGAGACGATGAAAGCTTAGGATGTTATTTCATATCAAAACTACTGAACCTTGATGGCCCCACAACGCAGCGCAGTTGTTTGGAGACTGGGGTGGCCTACCAAAAAATAATATCACTTTTGGACGATGTTTCCTACCCTATGCATGACATGGTAACAGCGTTGCAAATCTGCATTAGAGACAGGCTACTGCATCCAAAGGAGCGTAATTAAAGTTCCTTCTTCCCAGCAGCTATTAGACTGTGTAACTGTTACTGCTCCCAATAGAAAAAAAGGCAATTCATGCTCCTGTTAGTGTCAGAGTAAGTTTTTTTTTGCACACATGCACAATTTGTATAGATTAGTTTTTCACTTTATCCAATTAAATGTGTGCATAGCTTAAAATCACAACCATACAGCGTATGTATATTTGTTTATCTGTGTTTCAGCTAAATTTCTTTGCATTTCCCTAATTTCATTTATGTTTCATTTATTGTTGATTTTTGATTATTGGCTTTAGTTTGTCTAGATTAGTTGTAGTTCAGCTACCTTTGTGCTAAATAGCGTCTCTTTCTCAGTTTATCATCGCCTCTGACTAGTTTTCACAAAAATAAATAATGCATTTTACTGACCCTTTGGTAGCAAAAGCAGCAAAAAATATGAATAAATAATCCAATCCTTAAGAAATCGCCTCAATTCCTTATGCGTTAATTCTATTCTTAATTTGCCTTTTGCTTTGTGTTCTTGATGTTGTTTGTTTGTTAATATTCCCTTAATAAAGTTCTGAGACCATCAGAGAACAGCTGTATTTATACTGAGCTGAATTTACAACCAGTTGGGTTCTGTTTAATAATTTTTTGAAGGCCATCGATTACACAGCATTTATATGGGGGTATTATCTGTGAAATGATGGTTAATTGTATTGTGAAGAAAAGCTAAAAACCATGCAAGTTTTTTATCCCAATAGAGTTATGTGCTACTTCAGGATGTTTCTGTTACAAAATGTCCCACAAGGGAGGATACTTTTGCAGACATTGTATGTCTTATTGCATCTTTGCAGCATTTGTAGTACCACTATGGAGACTCATTATATGACTTCTCAGTGCCAAGCTTAGATGGACCTCATCCCGCTGAAAAACACCAAGTCCATTTCTGAGTGGACAAGTGGGCCTTATGGTTCAGCTCTACTTCAAACAGCAGGGGGGTTCAATCAGAGCAACCGCAGCTTTACTGGTACACACAATGGTGGCAATCCCGTCGGGAATAAGTCTCCAATGCTGACACATATGCTTCTGCTTGAAATCTTAAAGCTCACAATGAGTGGGGAACTAGTTCTATCAGACATGTCACCATTTGATTCTGTGTGATTACAAAGATTTAAAAAAAAAAGACAGAAAAAAGAGAAAGTGGAGTATGCTAATGTCCAAAAACTCCCCTGCAAATATTTATATAGTAATAAAGCCTGGCCTCTAAACACTGCTTGTTCATCAGAAATAACCTCAAGCATGAATTCTCAGTGCAAAGAAAGCAGCTGTAAGGTGCTGTGCTGCTAAAGGAAAGTGGATGTGTCAGGGACAGAGGCCAGATGCCTGCACACAAACCAGGCGGAGGCTGAGCAAGCAGGCGGAACACAGAGATAGAGAAAAAAAGACATCATCACCTTTACTTTCAATCCTTATATTTTGTACTGTGTTCGTGAGAAGTAAATATTGTCCTAATTCTATTCCTTTACACAAACTATCCAGGTTTTGAAGGGAATTTTCCCCTTAAGTTTGCAGTTTTTATAACAATAACAGTTTTTTTTTTATTACAGACACAACAGGGGGCATTAAGGAGGGCCACAGATGGAGGGGGAAAATAATCATCATAATTATTAAAAATGTATAAGACCTTGAAATGTTATTTGCCATGCTCATCTTTCTGATTGGCTACCAACCAAATGTGTTAAGTTGCTTTGTTCCTCAAGCTAGTGAAAAACACAGAAAAGGAAAATTCTGACGAGACAAAGAGGAACGGACCAGAAACCCTGCTGTGTAGGAAAATGCTGCAAAAAATGCTAATAATTCTTTGTTAACTACAATCAGTTAGTATGAAGCAGCATACATCAAGTATGGCTTAACAGCCGTACAAAAAAAAGTAGTTATGATTGCCTTAAATGGGTCCTTTGTCAGGAAATTATTGCAAAAGAGTGTTGGAAACTATCTAAAATTCTGTGTCACTTGATGCAAGAAAGTTAGTTGAAATGTTGCTTTTCTAGTGAGGATATAAAACATCTATAATTATTGACATGTGATTACAAGAACCATTATTCTAAAATTTTATGTTTGATTACAATTTTTTGTAGTATTGTGTTCACGTTTGCAAAGCCAGAAGTCAATGATGTTTAAGGGACTATGGCATAAAAAGCTATTGATCTGTAAAACAAAATCTGGGTACAGAAATAAGACATTTGGAGGCAAATATACAGTAGATATGACACCCTTTAAAACTTCTAGTAAAAGTGTATGCTACAGGCCAACAAGAAAATGGTTGCCAGGGAGCCAACAAACATATGTCTATGTTGCAGATCTGTAACACTAGTGGCCAGATACACTTGGAGACTTGTCTGTCACTGTTCCACTTGTTATAAACCTCCTAAGTTTGGCTTTCCTAAATTATGAAAATCCCAATACAACTGTGTCATTTGAATTACATACTATTTTGTCATAGTAAAATGAGCATCTGTGTCTGTTTTGTATTGATAAAAAATGAAGGTTGTGAATTATGAATTAATCTAATCAAGTTAAATGTAAAGTCTAAATAAAAAAAAGTTTCAGCTGCATTGATTTTATAGAGGAATTTTCCTTAAGAATGAATGTATATAAATTAAAGGCTGCATTTTTCTACATGTAAGGGTTGTACTACTGCAATAAAACACATAAATATTGTACAACTATTTATACGTTTAACAAGTACCAATAACAAAAGGGTGTTAAGTATCAATTGTGGGTATAAATGAGACTCACCGTCCTGACTGTGAGTTCTGGTGGATTGTCGTTGATATCGGTGATAGAAATGAGAGCCGTAGCCGTATTGGAGAGCCCAAAGTTCAGATTGCCCTCCATATCAGTGGCCTGGACAATGATGGTGTACTGTGACACTTTCTGTGAACAAAAACAGAGAGAGACCAAGTTCAGTGATTTGTTTATCCTGAAACGAACAGACACTAAAGTCAAAAAGACAAATAACTATTATCCATGACACGCTTATGTCCAAAGACTTTAAAGTCACTGAATTTTGCAAGTCTCGTCTTGAAATGCACGCAGGTGATCCTTTTGTTCGCTAACTAACTGTTCACTTGAACGTCTGTGTAAATGGAGCACCTCGCCCGCTCAATATCACACAGCAAACAGCACAATAAACAAAGCCAAACAAACTCACAAAGTTAAAGAGAGGAAACAATCAGTAGGTAAAGGGTCCATTCATTATTGTCCTAAAGTCTTGGCTTTCTGCTATGGGAACAGACCAGCATCATCAGTCATTCTAATGAAGCTGCCGCCACTTTCAGAAGCCCAGGAAAGCCCATGATAATGGAAGGAGGTAAAAGGACTTCATTTAGTTCAGTTACTATGCAATGTAATGTAAAAAAATATGCCTGATGTTTCATGTCATTCTATTGACAGAAGCAACAACAAACTTCTTTTTATAATACAATTTTTATTCAAAACGAAAAAAACAAACAAAAAAACAACACACGCCCTTTAAAGAGGTGAAGGTTTTTGTCCCATCAGCTTTGTTTTTGCTTGAGGATGGGTTCATTATGTGCCATAATAAGAAGCAGCAACGCATTTCATTCATTGCAAGGTCCAATTCAACAATTATACTTAATCAAGATACCTCAGATGTTATGTGTCACCAGCTGCTAATATTTCTCCCAGGTCATTCTGAAAGCATCTTTGTAAGACTAGCTCTAAAAGATTGGCAGTATTTCACAATCTTCAGTGTTACAGAATACGACTTTAGGGTTTGATGGACTTTTTGAAAAAAAAAAAAAAATCATTTTTCGAACTAAAATGAATGACTGAAATAACAGCTGGTTTGGTAAAGCTACTGTGCAAAAAAAAAAGCAAGGTACACTCACAGACATTTGTTTGTGCCAACCCACACAAATCTTTGAGCCACTTCTCTTGCTTTTTAGAGTCCAGTGACCTTAGAATTAGAGTTTAATCTGTCAAATCTATTACATAAAAAATCTTTTTACTTTTAGAGATTTCATATTAAATTTTTACCATAACAAGATGTTTTGGCTCCTTGTATTGTTCCTTCAATTTATATTTAAGATATGCCAACAGATCTATTGATGGTGGACTAATGAAAGTATGAATTAAGTAAGGTAAACGATTATTTTCTGACATTTTAAATACATTTTAGCTAATAGAAAACCACAGAAATGTAGTTTGTTTACATTTGACAGAAAGAAATCATCCATGGCAACCCATGATCAAATGTTTATATTCTTCTTCTGTTTCATGTGTTTCAATAGTCCCTTTTTCTTTTGGAGTGACATCTACTTTTTAAAATAATAACTGCAGAGTGTAGAGTGCCTAAAGCTGGAATATGATTCGCCACATTATGCGTAATTTGTGTTTATGACAGAATTGGCTCACGAAAGAACCTATGCTCTAGCATGGCGGCAGCATTACAAGGCCCCACGCAGAAGAAAGATGAAATGTTAAACTCTGCTTAAATGCAGCTTAATGAAAATAAAGAGATAACTTAAAGGCAGAGCATCAGACTCCCTGCAGACTGACTCTGTCCGTGGTGCTGAAAGTTCAGGCTGTCTTTAGATCCACCACCCTGTCACTGTGTGTGTATGTGTGTGTTTCCACATTGGCCGTATATAAGCCTCTCTGCTCTGTGGGTTCTTTTTATTCCTATAAATCTATATGGCTTCATTCTGCCAGAGGAAAGAAAAGGAGTCTGAGAGAGAGAGAGAGAATAAAAATCAAGGACAGGCCACCATTCACTCCATGGGACCTGCTCCTTTGTTCAACATCCACAATGAATCTTTGCGATGGTCTAATGTCTGTTTGTTGCTGTGCAAGCTTTACCACATTCATCTGGGACTTTGGGATGTATCCATACTCTCTAATGACTCCAAGTCCAGTTGCACTTGTAATTTCTTAAAGAAACAAGAACCAAATAGAAATGCTGTAATTATAGATATGGGAGATAATTCTTCCTGAATTGTATGCTCTTTTAATCCCTCATGTCTTGTCTTTTTTTTTCTCCCTTTGCTTTATTGTGTTGTCTTTTAATATATGTTCTGAACTTCTTTTGTTTCCTTGCTATATTTTACTACATCTTGGGTGTGCAGTGTTTCTTTGGATATAATTTATCAGCCTGTCTTTTCCTTCATCTCTTTGTCTCGCTCGCTCTCCTTTTAAGACTAAAGGGAAGTGAGTGATTGGAAGATCAATCCAAGCTCCGAGGCCAGTTAAAACCCAAAGCTGGAGCTGTTCTGCATCTCTCCAAGTCATTATGAAGTGCACGTATGTGTTAATTTGCACCGAACCAGCCCTATTAATGAAAACTCAATACTGGCTGCCCTTTATTAGATTCATAATGAAATATCAATACCATCTTGCCTCATTCACTGCCTCGGTAAACAAAACCCCCCAACTAAATGTGTCTCTCTGCAGACTCACTGAGATCCAGTCACACGCATCAGTCTTGAAATAGCACCATATGGTTATGAGAAGCTAACAGGCTGCCGCTTTGACGTATGCATCCTCCTCGGGTCAGGTGAAGAGAAGCTTAGCCAGTAGATGGTGCTCTTGCACAGTGGGGGGG
>JAVLVB010000211.1:4764159-4788793 GCA_032876305.1 Orestias chungarensis | reverse complement strand
GGCTAGGAGCAACGAGGAATAGCAGGGAAAACAACAGACGATCCAGCGGTGAGTGCATGATTGCATGTGGCTAATATAGTGAGAACCGGGGTGTGATTGGTTGAGAAGGGGAGTGAATTATTGCAGACAGCTGTGAATGAATACGGAGTGACGAGACACAGGGAGGAAACGGAACCAGACAAAACACACATTATGACAATTTTATTTATTTGTTTTTGCAGAGGAATGAAAGTATAACGATGCCAAAGAATAGCTAAAAACAGCTTCTTTTACTTAAACTTAGTGTAAGGAAACATATTAAGTTTTGACACCCTGTCAATATGAAAAACAAGACAGACCCAATAGAGGGTAACAAAGTAAGTGTAACATGCATATTGGTTGCAAACTGTTAAGAGGAAGAAAATAAACGCATTATTTTAGGGATAATGTGCAACATAAAGAAAAACTAAAAGCAAAGCTGTTGAGTTCTTTTGAGTGGCACAGCAGGACAAGAGGTCTACTCTTTTTAGTAGCTATTATTACGCTTCCTCAGTGATCCAGCAGCAAGTGGGCAACTCTAAATATATCTCTTCACATGAGATGTTTAAATGTGTCACCAAAACAATTCAGAGTGACCACTCGTAATTGCATGTCAGCTACCTGTGCATGCAAATAAACCGGCAGCCTATCTCAAACAGTTTTCCCATCAGCAGCCACCAATAACATGACCAATATTCTTCTTACAAATGTCATTTTGAAGTACTTCCATGTGATACTCACGTTTATCATATAAATCCTCATGTAAGAATTATGTAATCACATAACATTTAAATGGAACATGGGACGTATGAACACAGTATTTGGTCACATGTGAAGAATGGAACTTAGTTTCATGGGAAAAAACACGGGAATCACATGGATTTTTATTTTTTTTAAGACATTACAAAACCAAATGTATTTAGTTTCTGTTCTTGTAGCAGTAAGCTTTGTACTTTATATGTATCGCTAGTGGGTTTATCAGTGCTGCACAGCATGTGAAGAGATAAACCCACAAGTGATAGCTTTAAAGGGTGAAGCCTATACTCTATGAATCCGGGAGTAACAATAAGTAACCAATGTTTTTTGTTGACTCACATCACTTTACATGTGATTCATGTTTCACATAGGATTTTTCACATGTGAAATTAATGGGACTTGTCATTACAGGACATCAGGTCCCTTTATATCTTTGAGTGTTGCTTCTAATGTTCTACTGCTCCAAATAGTGCATGCTAATGCTGCTTCGATTATTTTTATCATCTTGTTGTATAATCGGGAATGAAATTTCTGCGATCTTAGAGTCTTCAAGCAGTTAATTATTTTGAAACAATGCTGTCTGTTTTACTTCATCCGTGTATGCAATGCTGCAGTTTTATGTCCCACTTATTGTTTCCTGTGGAAACCTTGTAACATAAATATCCTGCAAAAGCTGTAGTGTGCAATGACGAATCATATTCCACTATGTCCACTGTAAAAAAAAAAAAAAAGAAATGGTATCTGGGAGTGTAGTCAGGTGATGCCAGATTATTATTTTCTGATATGCCCATTTCTTTTCAAAACATTAAAAAAATACAAAATAAAATGTGCTAATCAGAGAAAAATATAAAGTAATAATCATTCTGTAAAAACAAAGGCCCCCAACCTGATTTTTGTGAAACTCATAACAGAGCTTCATGCATAGACAGCGTTCAGAGTTGTGACGCAGTTAATGAATAGAATTATATATTTTTTTTAAGTATTTGACCTAGCAATCCACTCTTACAGCTGATCAAGGGAAACCCACTTTTTTTTTGTATCTGGTCAATTGTTTGTTAGATCTCTAAGCTGAAAGCTTCACAGCGTTTCAGAGTTCAGTGTCAGTGCTCGTCTTCAGACAAAACCCAGACAAATCAATGCCTTTCGATTTGTAGTTTCCGTTCTAAATGAGACTCTTAAGCACCATGAAAAAAAAAAAATCTATTCAAGAAAAAGAGAGGCACACAATAAACCCGAGGACATTTGCCCATAATTCCTGCTCCTTGAATCACAATAACCCATAAGTTCTGAAGAATGACGTACCTGGTTCAATGAAATCTCAACTCAGCAAGGAAAAGATTTACCTGGGTCAGCACAACCCTAAAGTACCCACAAAAATAATGATAAAACATTTTCACATTAAATACACACCACTATTTTGACAGTTAATTTTCTAAAAAGAGCAGGTTATTAGAAAAGTAGAGCTACAAAAACAAATCAAACAAATCAAATTACAATGGACACTATTTTATTTTACGTATCCCAGCAGAGTGCTTAGGGATGTCCCGATCGAGCTTTTTGCACTTCCGATCCAATAACGATATTGTTGCTTTTAGTATCGCCAGATACCGATAACGGCCGATACCCCTTTCCGATTATCTGTTAAAGTTTAAAGTTATTTAGCCTACTTACTTTGTTGTCAGACTCATGTTGAAAAGAGTTTTACTCTTGATAACAACTAGCCAGCTGAATTAGGTGAGTTGGAATAATACACAATAGTTGATAATGAGAAACTGGCCTGTTTATTCAGGGATAAATAAACACAAAATAGACAAAATAATGAATGATAAATAACAAACCTAAATGGCATCAGTAAACCAAGGCTTAAAAAGCCATATGTATGTTGGAAACTGTATTAAAAAGCAAAACACACAAACAACCTGAGTAGAAAATAGTCTATTAGTCAGGATCAGTACTCTGCTCTTGGACAAGTGTAAACCAAGGCTTTAAAAAATCAGCCCAAAAAATAATTCAAACTCTATTTAAAGGCAAAAATGCCTTTTACTCCACACTTTTCTGCTCCATCTACACATTCCCTTCAATGTCAACTGTTTGCCCTGACTGCAGTCCAAGCATGATGGGGAGATTCTTTTTTTAAAAGACGAACATTTTGACATGCTCAGGTGTCAGCCTGCTCCCGTGTTCATCATTGATGAGTGAGACTGCGCTAAAAAGCCTCTCGTCTTTAAGGTAAAATAATCCCCCACAACTGACAATTTACCAATAACGTTCAATTTACCTGGCCGTCTTAACCCTTTAGGCGCCTGAGTTTTTTCAAGAAAATATATAATTTTGATATCAAGGTGTCAAAAGGCTAAAACTTAAAATACCGATATATTTTCAATAAGTCGTCCCATGTCCCACTTGTAGGTAGTCAGACACCTCTGTTCTCAAAGTACAGTATTAAGAGGTGAAGTAACAGGAATTGTGGCAACAGTACAAATATATATATAAATATATAGATTTTTTTTAACATTCAACATTTTTTTATGCGTAATATTCTACACATGCGGTAAAATCTGACCCTTTTTTAAAGATTTTTAACAGTTCATTTTCCAGGGTGATGGCAAGTTTGCTTGCATATGTACTTAGTCGGTTAGATGGATTCATGTTGTTCATTTCCTTTTTAATCAAAAGCTTACACTTACACTTTTTTTCATAAACTCTAAGGGGTAAGGTAGGAAACTGATGCTTTGAAATTTCCATGTTTAGTTTGCACTCCATCCCTCTATATGCATTTCATTCAGCCCTCCAACTTTCTTCCCCAGGAGCAGTCCAGGTCCGGTTACCTGGTGGTTCAAAATTGACTTTAGGAGTGAGTGAACATGTTTTTTTCCCTGTGCATTGGCCCCTTGCCCGACTACAGCTGGGGTTGACTCTTCACACTGAATCGCCTGGGCAGCGCGCTGTCTGTAAAACACAGGATGAAGAATTGTTCTGACCTTGGTGCTGGCAGCTGGGGCTTCACCGATTTTTCTTCCCATCATTGTGCAACCCACAAAGTGTAAGCCAAAGGAAATAACAATCATGTTCTATTCAGTCTCGACAACTCTGTGGTTTGTGTTTTGTTTGTTTGAGAAACAGACGAGGTGGGAAAATTTTGGTTTCGGTTTTCCGGCTCTTGACATGGTGCCTACAAGCTGGATTTCAACAACATTTCTGTGTTTCTAAGAAAAGGTCTTTGCTTTCCTACTGATGATCACATATAAAACTTTCCATCTAATCCATCTGTAATTGATGCCGATCAAACCTTTGGATACAGTGAGTGGTAAAAACATAGCTGTAAGCAAATATACTTATTAACATTTTAGTAGAAAACTTTGCAGCTCCTGTTTTGTTATGACAATAAATATCAATGTCCCTTTGGTAAATGGTTCCTGAATTTAAAAGCACTTTGAGTGGTCGGCATAGAAATAAAGCTGCAATAAATGCCCATCCAATTAATCATGAATTTGTGCAATATACACACGGACACAATCACAATTCGAATAAATAAAAGTTATATTAGAGGTCATAGAGCCATTAGTTACTGTTACATCAATGTGGCCTGTTTACTTTGATGCTAGAGCCGGTCTTGATTCAATATAGTCACTAAAAATTAAGACACAATCACTTGCTACAGAAACAATTGGAATACAAATATAATGTTGTTCTAAAATCACCCACAGGAGACACTAGAGTTTTTTCTATTGAGAAATTTTTTTTTTTTTTTTTACTTTCAGCACACATGCTTTATGCCACTAGCCCTGTAAACTAAACTGTTTTTATTTATATCCTTTATTTAACCAGGCGTGAGTCTTATTGAGATTGAAATCTCTTTTCCAAGAGAGACCTGGCCAAGATGGCAGCAGTTAGTTAAAAGACATCAGATAAAATCAAGTCAAAAAACAATCAACACTATCAGAATAAATGAATTAAAACAATTACACATGAAGGGAATTATTTTCCCTGTCCAGCAGAGCCGACTTAAATTCACCCAGAATAATACATTTCGTCAGATTCATACCCATTTGAAAATTGTTACAAGAGAATGGAGCAGCATATTTAAAAGCTTTCTTTCCAACCTCTGTACGAATACTTGGACGTGCATTTGTAAGATGCTTTAGGAGCGGAGAGCATAGTGGCTTCGCGTTTAGGTGATATAATTGCACAAATATGATGGGAGCATTCCGAGTATGGATTTGTAAATAAAGGTGAGCCAGTGTGAAAGACTGATAATAAAACCATTAAAAAAAACATAAATCAAGAGAGAGAGAAGCACTTTCGTTTAACCTGAGGACTTAAGGCACAAAACAATCCCACAACCTCAGCTCAACCCCTAACCCTAACCTCAGCTCCAACAGGTGAAGCTCCACGCACCGTGGGCAACCTAAGTCTCTCCCAATTTTTAGCCCCAACTTTCAGATGATTGTGGTTTTCCACCAGCTCACAAGAGATGACGATTGTTTTAGAGAGCCAGTGTTTGTTAAGAATGCATAGCAAAATGAGGGCTGTTACACCGCGCCATGAGCTTCTCCAAAATCAAAGTTGGTGACAATGCAATCAAACTTTGCAGCAATGAAACGTGAGGAACAAGTAACATTATTTAAAACAGGAATTTGCAGAAAAATAATTAATATCAGTTAATTTAGAAAGTTGGATATCTCTCAACACAAACACGTGCTGCCATCTTGGACCCCTGCGACATTGAGAACATGACGTTTAAAACAATACACAGACCTGATTTGAATGTTTCTATAAAATGGTTGGTTCGTGGAAGCTGAATGCACTATATTATATTCAAGGTTGAATTAAAATGTATGCGAATGACTGAGAGTATTTATATGATCGCACTAAATTGATTACCTGTTTGTGTTGATAAAGTAAATCCATTTGTCCTGTAATGTAACCTGAGATTACATTTATAGTTGATTCGCACTATGTAAACAAACTAAAATGAATTGAATTGACATTAAGTCTGGATAGTAGTATGAATTATTTTGACATCATCGGTGTGCTTCCACCTCTGCTGTTTAAGCCCATCACTTCATCTCCTCTGCTAGAGGAAGTCTTTAATTAACCCTTCCCCCCAGGCCAGACTGAGATAAAAAGTCTGCTAAATCTGTTGTGAAGGAGAGCGAAAGAGGCGGCAATGCACTCCCTATGCACCCCCTCTTGAGAATCAACATGGAAAAAGGGCCCTTAGCTGATGGTTTTGATATTGTGCTCTTATTTTAGAGCGCCCTTTTGAAAAAAAGATGGTCCAAAGATGGTCCAGAATGACAGAATAGGGCAGATGTTCAAACACAAAATATCTCTATAAAAATCAAACCATTTATACAAATCTATATCTAAGGCCGTATCACACAACAGACAGATGCTCCTCTGACATGACGACAAAAATTTTAAATCATAGCTTTGGTGACTTTGTGGTACAAAGCTTGATTTGACTTAATATTAGCAAAGCTTCAAGTCCATCAACACCAGACCAACATTTCATTTTTCAAATGGTTATTTATTATGTTTACATGTAAACGTCTAAAGATGTAAACAAAGACAATCATCTCAGTTTCAGATGCAATTGTATTTTATTCCTAATTTAAAATAAGTAAAAACTCGATTTTTTTTTTATTAGTCACATGTTTATTTGTTACTTAGCAGAGGCCCGGTGGTAGAAAATGCTAAATGTAGCATTTTCAAACTGGCCCTAACTGATGGTTTGATCCTATCTCTCCCTGTGGAACATCTGGACACGTTGATAAGGAAAATCTCCTGGAAGTTTCCCTGTTTGATGGTGTTCTCACGATGCTGGATATGAGAATGAGTTGTAATGCGTTAGTGAATCTTTGATTTCTGGGTCTTTAGATGCTGAAATCGATACACACATACCTTAACATATTTAGTGGGATTGACATTTATATTTAGTTAAAAAATGAGAATAGATAAAATGTTTTGGCCATTTTACATTTTAATTTCTTATATATCAAACATATAATTTTTATTTTAGGTCAAACTTCATCTTAGTGGTAGGAAACAGCTATTCTGTTATTTTAGAAACTAAAATAATAAACAAAATCTATTTAAAATAGAAGTGTCAATCTATAAACTATATGGTTTCCTTTCATAACATAAATGCCTGAAAAACATTGACTCCAAAGTCAGGAAAAAAAGAATATGATTGGTTTAAACTTGGGAACTGTCACCTGTAGGGCTCTGGCTATAAAGCATATCCTTTAGATTTGGTGATTTTATGAAAGTTCTTAATAGAGTAAGGCAAAAAAGCTTTAGCATATGACTTTAAACAATCTTTAATATTATCAGTTAGACTTGCAACAGATATTAAGCTTAATGAAGTACTGTATGTAAAAAACAAACAAAAAAAAATAACACAATGTTCGGTTTAAAAGTTGACTGCTTTCTTTGAAGAATTTGCTTATCCTAAGTTTATTTCCCCAAATGAAAAATACGCACGCTTTATAAGAATTCATTTAAATTTTTCTAAGGATTTTAAGAACATTTTAGCAGGTCTTGATAGCTGATTTCTATCATTATCCTACAGCAGATCTAACTAATAGGAAAGGGAAGAGCTGAAATTAGTTAGCACTCAGTGAATGGTACTGGGGCCTTTGTTCACCTAAATGCTGTAAATGAGTGTCATCATTAATGTTAAATCCCCTCCTAGCATATTGCAGGTAAATTGCATCGTAGTTCAATGTTAAACTTTTTCTTTGTAAGTTGCTTTTGATAAAAGTGTCTGCTAAATGCATAAATGTAAATGTAAAGAGCTTCAGTAGGGGTTTAGATTCAGATATGCATCTTAGACTTGTTCTATGCCAAAAAGAAGACTAATGTTAGCCAGCCCCAAAGGCAGCACAGAGATCTTTAGGATTCTGGGTCAGGCGTTCAGCAGAAACATGCAGAATAGTCAGAAAAGTCACATCAGTTTGACATTTGTTTGTAAATGCTGAGAGCAAGTTTTACAAAATCTACAACAGAGTAATGAATTATGTATAACATTTCCACCAAGTCATTAAAAACCTTGTAAAATGTTTACACTTGTTGTTGAATAATTAAGCTAGAAATTAAATCATATTCTTTGAAGTTTCAGCATTGCCTAAACCTGCCGCAGGCATTAAGATATGTATGGGCAGATAATTGTGTCCAGCAGCGTTGGTGTAAATGCTTTTAGTATTATACAGGTTGCCAGAATTGAGACGAAGGCTATCGCCTAAGGAAAGACAGGAGAGGTTTCATGTTGCTGGAAGCATGGCTGATCACAAATCTATAAAGCTTAGACGTGACTTATGAGTTGTTTGTTGCTAGAAATATCACATTTAATGAATAAATTAATATACATGATAGCATCAACTTGTGAAGTGAAAAGTAAATCTGTATACAGAAATAAAACAACCTCTTATTGACTAAACAGTGATAGTATAAAAAACAGTAATGGACAGTAATTCACAAAATATCAGTATCAGAGGTAATAAGTAGATCCCTTTTAAATCAGAGTTTTTTCACACTATCATTATGTAAACATTATCTATATGTCGACTTTCTTTGACAATAGCGTTGTCCCTTTAAAGCTGGCTGTTATCACAGTTTAGTTACTACTGCTGTTTAATTTTTTTTCTTCACATTTCAATATCAACTGAATGTCAATATTTTATGATAAGTATTATAAACTAAGTGATGACACGGTGTCAGATTCATGCGACCAATATCCTGGGATGATCTGTAGTGGAATACTAGAAATAGTCCTATGGGGTTATTGGTGAGATAACTAAGTCTAATCAAATAAAATGTGTAATGCTGCCGGGTAAGGTGCTTTTGTGTGATTTCCTTATGGTATTGTATCTTCTCACTACATTAGAACAAAAGCAGAATGAGCAGCAGTATAATTTCCTAAACTACACTATCACCAAATATCATTCCTGGAGAATGTAAGGGATTTTTAGACAGCGGTACCGATGTTTAAACCACCCAAAAAAAGGAACATTAATTTAAAACAGGTTTGTTATGAATTCTTTTTTTTTTTTGCCTCCTCCATTTCAACAGACTTTTAACAGCTTCAAAGTATAAAATTTGGACATAAACGTTATTCATTGTATGTTTACGACTTCTCAAACTGAAGACAACACTACAAACGATAAGGAAAAAACAAACGCTACAGCTGACGCTACCCTTGGTTTATTTATATTTAAGTAAAAGCATATGTATAAAACTAAATGGGTGACAAATACTATTGGGTATTTATATTAGCTATTGAGAAAAGATCAGAAAAGCAAAAACATCTTCAATGTAATCAAAACCTAAAACCAAAAGCTCTAAAATTATTAAGGTACTTAAGTTTAAATCTCACATATGGTGATGCTCTTTAACCCCAGGATAGGAATCAGAGCCGGAGGGTGTGAAAATCAACTTCAGGACAAGTCCTCAAAAATAAACTACAGGTATAAACTAGGTGTGTTAACAGTGAGTAAAATCTTTAACTGGCAGGGGATATATTGAAGGATTAAATAGACCAGAAAAACATAAAAGTGTGTCTATTGAGACTCAGCTGGAGATGAATCACAGTAACTTCTTGTTTTCTTCAACTAAAAAGGCAATTAGGCAAACACGTTATCTTTTTTTCTTTAATTAAAATTCAGTAGTTCAGGGAACAATGGCTCTGTAAAAAGTGAGACAAAAAAGTGCTCAACTCTTCATTTGTACTATTCTCTTTTTGACACCACTCTCACAACACCTAACAACGTGTGCTCCACAAACAAATAGTACATGGCAGGGACTGCTCAATGAAAGGGAAGAGCAATTACTTCTCTCGTAGTGGGATGCGTTTCTTGTTAATAAGAAGCACAGATTTCATTTTCCTCAACACAAAACGCTTTTGTCGTGGTCTGCTCTTGTTTTAAAGCACGCAGAAAGCCACAGATTGAAAAACAAAGTAAGGAGCTTTTGGAATGTCTGGTTTCCCTCGCTAATTAGGACTTCTGTAGATGGATCCACGGCCCGCTGAGTAGAAGACAAGCACACACAACCGCATATTGCTCTTCCATGCTCACACATCCACAACATGCCTTGCTATATTGTTTACAAATCCCCCAGAGATTAAACTTCGCAGCAGAACAATATCTGATCGCTATGAAGACAAACATGGGTCCTCGGGGTCTGATTGTTAGAACAAGGGTTCTTCCTGTCGAGACGTGAAGAATACTTGAGCATTCTGGTCATGTCTCTGGTCTTTCGCTGACCACAAACTCTGCTCCCTAACTCTGAGGGAGGAGCCGCCTGAATCCATGCTCTGCAGATTCTGATAACGATGCACGCAGCGAGGGCCGGCGTACGAATATCTCTTGGGATCAGATTTGTCTGAAACTAGAAAAGTCCTCGCGCAAGGTTTTCTGTGGGATGATTCTATAATGTTTGATTGGGGAGACTAACCGGCAGGATCCTTGTGTAATATGAGTTCGAGTATTAAAGTAACTTTTTTCTTTATGCGATTCATGGTATTAATTAAATATAAGTAATCCATTAAAACCTTTTAGCAACTCATAAATCAGTCTAAAGTCGGCTCCACATGGATTATTGCATTAGTAATCCTGAGCAGAGAATAGCTTGAAACCACACAGAAGTGTTAGTCGGAGTGATTATTTTTTCATGCATTAATTTTACTTGTTTAAATATTAAATTATTACTTTTTGGCATTTAAAGGTACTTTATGGCTCAGTGTGACTCAGACAATTAGAAACAAATTCAAGTCTGAGTACACTAAGTTCTCGCATGAGTAAAAGGCACGGGACCTCCTGTTCTCAGTGTTCTGAATAACTGAACAAAAATGCGATGCAATGAAATTCTATGTAGAGTCAGTGTGATTGACTCAGAAGTTTTCTTGCTTTATGCTTAACTGGAATGAAAACCATAGAGGCACATCACCTACTTGTAAATAAAATATTCTTCGTTAATAATGTTTTACAGAGCATTTTAATATGACATGTATGGTTGAGGCTTATTATCCCACGTATGTGAAAGCAACACAGTGTACACTAAGTGCTACTTAAAGTTTAATTTGTCTGACTTCATTTTAAGTGTACCTTCATTCATGTAAATAAACCAACTTAATGATTCTCTTGGTAGAAAAATGATTGGTTGTTTTGCTCATAAGCCACATAAGCTAAATGATATAAACACTCACATCTATTTCAAATCAGGTGGGTGGTATTGGGTCTTAACTGTTTGAATTATGAGTTTTGAATTTGCTTTGAATGTTGATTGCTGTCTAAGATTCGTGTGAAGAAAAGGTTAATTTAGAGAAGGTTTATGGATCGCTGGGAGTCCTTCCTCTTTATTTTGCTGATATTCTTGAGGGTTGCACTACAGATGTTTTTGGGATTTACTGTCACATTCTTACTATCTCAGCGTAAAGTTAGCTGTATCAGTTTTGTAAACAAAAACGTGTCTTTGTATGTTCTGGTCATTTGGCTTACCTCATCTAAAACCTGAAATGACAAAAAAAAAAAGTAAAAAAAAGAATCAATTCTGTCACCATTTCTCATGTTGTGCTAAAGAGATGGAGGAGAAAAATTTGATTCTATAAAAAAAAAAAAAAATCTCCGCCTGTGTGAAATGAAAAAACCAAGATATATATTTTTCCTACTTTAATCAGGCAATGCATTTTAGAATCCATATATACTGTGTCTTTACAAAACACTGTTTCTGCTGCAAAGCATAAATACAGTAAAGCCCTGTATGTATTGTATGTCAGTTTGCTGTGTGCACAAACATAAAACGGGTCAGCTATCACAGCGGGAAGGGAAAAAACACTTTGTGAATCATATTCTGAAACTATTTCATCCAAACTAATTTATACTTAAATGTGTTTACAACATACATTTCTGCTGAGAATGAAAAGCATTCAGAGCATCATTCTGTCTAAAGACAGGGACCGGTTTCTGTGATTCTAACTTATTTCCATTAAAAAAAAACAATAATATGAGTACCAGTTTTTTTTTTATTATTATTATCTGGTGAGGGAAATCCAATTATGAAAACTTAAGACAGACCAAAAACCCTAAAGAAGACCATGGAACTGCTAGGTCATGGATACGTTTGAGACAACACTATAGCAACTCTGAACCTCTTGTATGGCTCTGTCTAATACGCCACCTCAAACTACATAGGGCATGACAGAGTTGCAATTCAACTAAGATATGACCATTTATCTAAACTGACATGCTGGAGAAGCAGCAATGAATTAGAGCAACAGCCAAGAGGACTGTGGTAACCCTGGAGGAGCTGCAGAAGTCCACAGTCCAGGTAGGAGGATATGTGGAACAGACTAGCATTACAGATACTAAAAATCTGATGTCACATTTTCAGTTTGCGACAAGCAAAGCCGGAGACATTGCAAACACATACCACAAGGTCTAAAGACAGTAAAGAATGGCTCAGTGGGTAAAGTATCTTCTGATTGGCAGGTTGCAGATGTAATTATTGCCTCCCATCAAACGTTAATGTTAATGTGTCCCCGAACAAGCCACTTAACCCCAAGTTGTATACCGATCTGCATATGCGTATACAAATTAAGGAAATTTTGTAAGTTCCCCAGTCTAAAGTGCTTTCACTGATTAAATTCAAATTAGAATCTGTGACAAGATTTAAAAATGAAAAAACGATGCATAGTCCCTGGAGGCTGTAAGCATTACAGTCTGTAGATTTCAAAATGACATACCATAAAAATACCTGGAGTAAATAGTGGATCTAAGAAGAACAGGTTTAAATTTAGAAATTTAGAGTGGCTTAATACAAATGCCAGTCAAATAATGTTTGTTTTTTAAGGACTTGTTGTGTTTTTCTCACAATAGGATTATTTTCTGCTGGTCTATCAAGTTAAATCCACTAAAACACATCAACGTTTGTCATTACAATGAAGGATAGTCTATAAAGACAGGTATAAGCAGTTTTGTAAGTTATTGTGGAATGGGTAAAATGCAGCTAAAAGTCTACAATCTCCAGTACCTTTTATGCTGGTTGCGGCCGTTGCAACCTAAAGAGGACTTTTGTATACTTTGAACAACATATTTTATGCTTCACGAGTCCAGCTTACAGCTCAGGTTGTTAATAATCAGTGATGTGATCCTGTTCAATGAGCTGAGCCAGAAATTTCTACATTAGCAGAGCTGTTGATATTCTTACCTGGTTTGGACCCTTCAGCCACTGAGCCATTGTAAACTTGGTTCTGAAACTCAGGTCTGTTGTCATTCATGTCAATCACATAGATGTACAGATCTATGGGGTTCTCCACCTGGTTCCCGTTCATGTCTACCGCATGAGCTCGCAGCTGCAAATGTATACAATAAAAAAAGAATCATTAGCTTTCAGACCACAACAGAAGTTTATAAAAGAATAATCTTAAACACACGTGACTTTCTTTTCAGGCGTGATTGATGCGAAACCCTTACTCTCTGCATAGTAAAAAACTCAGAACTAAACAAAACCTTGAATTTGTTAATTGGCCACTTTTTTTAACTGATGAACGTTCACAGCTGCTATTGGGGCACAAGCATGCAGTTGCTATCTTAGCATCGGGAGCATTGACACAGAGGGGGCAAAATAGTGAAATGTTTCAGACACACAAACAACACTTTTTCTGTTGTTAGCACAGCCAGGGGCCTGAAAACATCAGAGAGGTGTTGCTGCTCAAGCTGTGTCTTCTTTTTGTTTAGTGAGAATGTTTGTCTCAGTTTGTTTTGACAAAGCCAGCCATTTGGATAGATGTCGCTGTCTGATGAGCCGCGTCTTGACAATCCGTAGTGTGAGAACGGAGACAGGAAAGAGGGTGAGAATAAAGAGGAAAGTTTAAAGAAAAGAAAACAGACAAACAAAAAGTGAAGCAGCAATAAAGAGTAGGGGATGGGAAGGAGAGAGGAGAGTGGTGAAGGCTTCTGGAAGTAAATGAGGGATGGAAATACAAAGAGACAGTGCGGGGGAGAGTGTTTGTGGGATGGGGTGGAGGGGCTGACAAAAGCAATCATCATCTACAGTGGGATGTCTTAATTTTCACCACTGGTACAGCATACTTTAAACTCCCCACCAATCTATTCTAATGATTGCCAACACTACACAAGCTTAGTAATGGCCCTGGAACAGCCTCCGCTCCCTGTGATTAACAATACTGTACAAAACATATTTGCTTCTGTATCACATTTAAATTTTTCAGATCAAGTACATATGAGTCGAATATGACCCAAGTAAACATAAATTCAGTTTTGAAATAATTTACTTTCCTAAGGGAGAAAAAAAAGCCTGTAAAAACAGGAAACACGGGGAAATCTTTCAAGGAGCGGCTGGCTTTTTAAAAATATAAAAAAATTGCAATGAGAGCTCATTCATTCTCTCGTAAAAAACAAGAACAGTATCTAAAGCTCTGCAGTTCAACAAAGATCAACAAAAGGATGTTAAAGCACCATCTCATATTTGCCAAAAAACAAAAGCAAAAAACAAACAAACCAACAAACAAACAAAACAGCTTGATGTTCCCCAAGACTTTGCTTTTTTTTTGTCTCTGATCCAACATTGCAATGGTGCTGGGGTTATTAGTGATGCTTTGCTGGACAGCCTGGTTAGAATTATAAATTGTGTTCTATACCAAGAAATTGCTTAATTGATTTTAATGATTAAAAGCACACCAGCTAGTTCACACGAATTGCACAAAATGAAGAAGATTTAGGTCTGGGGTAGTCAAACTCTGACTTTTAACATTCCATTCATGTTCAAAGATCATCAGCCTTGTTGAAGCATATCTGCAAAGAAACATGGATTAAAGTCCCTATACAGTTGTAAAAAACAACAAATAAACTCAGTTATTGCCCCTTAGGGTAATGAAACCAGTTGTTATCATCGGAACTATTACTTTTTCACAAAGTGCCCAGTTGGTAAGAAAATATTTTTTTTATTTTAGTAACCAAACGATAATTGGAAAATTGTATTTTGCATTTACTAATTAATAGTTGTGTGATGGAAAAACGTACTTCATGAACTGAATAATTTAAGTAAGAACATCCTTTATTAATCATAATCAGTTGCTTAAAACTTCAGACCTGCAAGAAAAATGTTAGTCAGTCACAATTTGGCATGGTAAATGGAGGAAGGCTCCCGCTGTGCCCACAGTCGACATGCTGGCAAGCAAATATTTTGTCTGTACATAGTAAAGGAGGATCCGCCTGTCAACATATTTACAGGAACCGTGATGAATTGTGGGACAACATGAAAGATTGAATGGCAGCACCTGCTCTCACCAAGGCACCACTAATCATCTTTGGTTTTTTCGTGGCGGACTGTCAAGGATGTTTTCAACCCTTCCCGAACACTTGGGCTTCTTCAAAAATATACACAAAACAAACCTAAAACCAATGGAGACACATGTTTATGCATTTTAACATGGACATGGACAAAAACACTGAAGATGGATGCTTTGGAAGGCTCACAACGCTGATCAAAAGAGCCCTCTTTAGCCCCATAATGATCCTCAAGATGCTAGTTTTCCATTGGCTGAAGCACAGCAAACAATCAGGGAGAGGAGACCAAACAAACACACAAAGCCAATCTGTTTTCTCAGCTGTGAACACTGCATGCTGAGAATGTGTGACGACTTCTGTGCAAGCGTCTGAATGTGTGATAATGATGCATTTCTGTGTTTGTGGTTTTTGGCCACTCCGTTCCTGCTTTTTCTTTGGTATCTTGGATATTTGTATTTACTATTATGTTTGCATTGCTGTGATTACAGTTCACACAGCATCAAATGTATACAAACAAAAACAAAATGTTCAGGAATAAATCTTGTGATTTATTCTTGTGAGAATCTTTCATAGTGTAAACACGGAGGAGTGCATGTACGAGAGATGTATACTGTTCCATATGCAAATGCAGGAAACTGTATAATCTAATATACACTGCCACACAAGAGCATACGTTCAAATTCAAATGTGAATATGTTTCTTTGATCCTGAAACTAAATTAAATGTTGTAACTCAAATTATTAGTTGTTGTGGATACTGATGGGTCATGTTCGTCATTTTCTTTGCACCCTCATCTCCAGTGGTTCTACAGAAGTCCCCCCAGAGCAGAAGGCTTCTTCAGGTCGTTTAACCTTTTTAAATCCATGACTCTGACGCTGCAAACCCTGCAGGTGATGGCAGAACAGATTAGACTCTCCACAACAGACTTATGGTAGGTCTGCAGCATCTAACTGCAAACATTGAAAGACCTAAGCAGTCTGCTCTGTCTCTTTTTGTAGACGGCTTCACTGCTGCATCTTATTTTCAGTCTGTAGTACATGCAAGGTATTCATAATGCATAACCACCTCAGTTTTATTCTGTGATAGAAGTAGAGTTGGACCTCACCCTGTTTCTGTTAAACTGTACAATCATCTACTTTTAAGACGGTTGTTTTCACACCGTGCCACAAAGCAATCTACCAGCTCTCTGGACTCAGATACCTGTTCATCTCTGATACACCAAATTATACCCAATTACTGCAGAATCATTGGAGCATTTTCTGAAGATTATCAAACTATGACTTGTGCTGGAAGTCTGGGGTATACATAGTGAAAAGAATTGACCACCTGGTTAGATACATAACCAGACTCTCAAAGTGTGGTCTGTTTGTCAGTATGATAATATCTTCAACTCCATGGTGATAACAAAACTGCAGCTGATATTTGTGCTTGTTTAAATACTCAGATGGAGCACACAGGAATCTGTTCAGGACATTTAAAATGTGGGATGTCAGAGCATCAGTTCAAGGATGACTGATTTGTGAGTTTTCTTTGGTCCTGGAGCAAGGCAGGATGTCTACCACAAAACTAGAACCTTCTCTTGGGTCAGGCTAGGTTTAAAGGGGTGCTGCAGAATCCTACAGAGCTTCTCTACACAGGCTTTCAGAAATAAACCGCTGTAAATGGCAGGAAGAAGGCTTTTAACCAGACTGATTGAAAAACACTTTTGTGTTTTTCAATCAGTCTGATGAGCACTAAGGTTTTTCTCATTGCAAAAGTAGAAAATTAGACCAGAATGACAGACAACTAGTGGACCAGAAGGTTCTTCCAAATATATCTGTATTTGTTTCAGGCTGATAGGTTTGCAAACATACAAATCCAATTTCATATTCAAGAGGGAGTTTATTGCCTGACTTTAAGTGGAAAGCTGACTATCTAAAAGCAGTTTATTGTTTTGGGAGAATCCACTCCTCCAGACACACATTGTTATTCATTTATGTGTTCAGAAGTCACATGATATAACCTCAAAGTCCAAGTGTATGAGTGCAAACATGACTGCATTTCATTATTTAGCATCTGATGTTTAGTTTACAAAGAAAAGTAGTGATATTGTTTTAGTTTTATTCACTAAGCTGTATATAGAATGTTTGTAAATGGACACCAACAGTTTTACAGTTTTCTGAGTATCTTGTGCTCAAGTTTAGATGAAGTAAAGCCAATGTGTTACCTGGCAGTTGAACTCTTGCTTTACATGAGTGGTTCTCAAACTTAGGTTCCCAAGGGCCGGTGTCCTGCAACTTTTAGATGTGTCTTTGGCTCCAATAGTACATCAGCAGAGCTCTGACTGGAAGCTGGTGAGTCAGTTTAGACATTAATTTAAATGTGTGGGGGAAGGGAAACATCTAAAAGTTCCAGGATTCTGGCCCTCAAGGAGTTTGAGACCACTGCTGAGTGATATTTAAATAATTTTGCTGTTTACATTGTAAGATGGTAATTTATGCAGTCACTATTTCACCCTGGACATATTTCCTTTAACAAAATAGCAGCTTTCTACATAACATCTTTTAAAATTGCTACCACATCTTCCTTTCTGTGTGTTTGATTGTATTAGTTTGAGTAAATAATTTATTGAAGACAATAGCTGAATAGTAAACTTTTAGCTGCAGACCTAGACTTTCTAATGATAGATAACTTATCACAATCTTTGTAACAATCTTAAAGTATAGGATAATGTACTCCATGGATTTCTTTTCAATGTCTTATAAAGGCTGAAACACAAACATGGTTGAGGTACACAAGGAATGTGATTGCTTTTAACCTGCCAAAATCGCTTTAATTAAGTCTGATCTTTCTCCCAAGACAAAGTCACCATTTTGCCTAAAAAAAGAACTAATCTGGGGTGGATGTAATATTATGATGCTTCCACTCTCTCCACCCCTAGAAGTTGTTGCAGGAATAAAGTGAGCAGCTTGGCTATGTATCAAATGCAAGTGAATGCACATTGAAATGCTCCAGGCGCAACAATTTATGGTAATAATACAGAACGTCTAGGAAACTGTGATTGTCAGTTAGAACGCATCAATTGATTTGTGGCTATAATTAGCAGAGTGGTTTAAGTTTTGATTGCTATCAGGAAATAAAACTATCTAAGAAAAAGAAGCAAACAAATAATCCTCTTGATCACATATGAGTGAGAGCACTTTTAAGACTGAGAATCCCTGATTACACCCCATAGCCCTTATTAACTGTTAGATGTTAAAATAACTAAACTGTCCACTAAAAACCAAATCTACAGAACTTAAATGGAAAACCCTTTAAAGTCAATCAACCTGATATTGCAAAAAACATCTGCAAAGTCACAATGTATGTACATTCCTCCAAACCAATGTTGTTAATGAAAAGTTCTAATTAGTGGGTTTAGTAGGGACATTTTGAATTAAAATGGCTCTTTTTATGTTTAACTTTGATTGAGCGCAGCATTTGCTTTATTAAACAACTATCTATTTAAGGCACTGTACACACGTTAAAATGTTTTTCTAAAACGGGAATTATGTTATGTTTGTGCTAGATGTTTACATAAAAAAGGCATTTAGGGGGACTCTAATCTTTTTTTTTTTTTAAAGGAATCCAGATTGAAAACTTTGCTGGTACCTTCTTATGTGGAAAGGGAAAAGCTATTTAGTAAATACTGACACATTAGCCAAACATCTAACAAAATCCCAACCATATTATACCTAACAACAATGGCACCTACTATGTCTCATATTTTGACTGACATGACTCCAAGTGGGGTGTCGTTAAATTTCCTTGAGAAAAAAAAAAAGATTTCTGTATTTTGTTTTGTTTAAACCGGTGTTATTAAAACTTAGAATGGTCTTTAAATATTAAATGGTCTGTACTTAGCACTTTGTAAAGTCAGAGGCTTCCCATGCACTTCATCCACTCACACATTCACATGAGATACATTGCAGTCAAACGCTCTGAAAAACGGACAGAAATTTTAGAAAGAAGTTTGTGTAGATGACCTTAGTGAGAATTAAAGCAGCAAAACAATAACAATGTTTGGACAAACTTTGGTGTTTTTTATTGGAAAACAAAAGAAGTTGCAACATTTTTCGTTTGTGAACTATTTGAGCCCAACATTAACTTCCCAGCAAATGTCTTGAGATGTTTACCTTTATCCACACAATGTTTTTTTTCCTCATGATGCCATCTATATTTTGAATTGCAGTAGTCATATTGCAGCAAAACACATACCCAACACAATACAACTGTTTTCATGCTTCAAAGTTTACTTTTCTTCAAAATGTAACAATATGTCGATATGGCCAAACACTTTAGTTTCCTGATACCTTGTAGGATTTTTTTTTGATTTGTGTTTGAGATATATTTTAATAAAACAACATTTATGCTGCAAAAATTATCAATTAACCAATTATTGTTTTACAATCTAACTGGAGTGATAAACCCTTGTGTTTAAAACTTTCTAAAAATGCTAATAAATAAAGTGGACGTCCTTCATTGACACTGCCTTATCCTCTGTGCTTTGATTATTCCAGAGCAGATTTTTGAAGGTGTAGAAAAGCAGTCTAGTTCAATCTGTGACTACCTCTAAGTCCTTTTGGTATATTGGTAAAGAAGCAAACTGATCAAATTAAAACTTCATTAACTCTTGTGGTCTGTTTGATAGATTAAGAAATGTTGCTTCCCCTCTCTTTTAGAAATTTCTGAGTTAAGCTAAAGATTTGCATTCTGTTGGAAGTTAAAATGTGTTACAGATCAGCTATTGAAAGATCCGGTTGTGTAAGATGAGGGTGTGTGAAAAGTCAGGTGCTGCATCCTTCGAAGGATGAACTGTACTCATCCGGTAGGAAGGTCTGTCTCTGAACCAAAAAGACTGGAAGTGAGCGGCACTGAAATTGGATGATCTAGCTTTTAGTATTATTTCTGCTCTTTACTCGATGTATGTCCCGTTGCCTAGCAACCATGAGAGGACTAAGCATTTAATTTTCATTAAAAATTACATCAAGAAACACGTGTATGCAAAATGACAAAAAGTTAAAAATATATCTGTACAATAGAGCTTTTTATTTTTTTAAATTCTTTTTATTTTTTCCCCCCCTTTTTTTCCTGTTCAGCATCATGGCTAGTAGAATGAGTTTCTGGCTGCCATAGTATTGCTTAACAGGCTTTATAGAGCCTCCCTTGATTCCCATACCTTAATTATTTATTGATTAATGAGGTGTTATATACATTGTAAAGCTAAACATGACTGATAGGTGGGAGGGGGGATGCACAGAGTGAAAGGAAACATATACAAATACCAATATTCAAATAGAAACTAGTAAACAAACAAACAATAACAAAAACAAACAAACAAAGGAACCAAAAAACTAGGTGCTACTAGATCGCTCTTGAGGCATCCTTGGAAAAATTGCGAAATGGCAATGTATCATACCTGCGGAGATATAATTAGCAGAAAGTAGAGCAAAAACAGCAAGGTATGTGGCACATAACACATAAATAAATATGAGGCAAACTTGGTGTTATTAATAAACAGATCGGCACAGTTAAAGTGTTGTGATCTTTATAGTGTGTGATTGCGCATGAGCATGCAGAAATTGTAATGCAGGTATTACATGAATTATGTTCAGCCATGGGTACAGAGGGCCACTGCCCCCCCTCCCAGAGCCTGGAGCGAGCAGAGGAAGCACAAGGTCCAGGACACTGGGGCCACTCAAGAGCACAGAGATCAGACAGCTCACCGCAGGGACACCACGCACCCCCCCAGAGGACCGCAGAGGGGGCCTGGGGTAGAGACCCCCGCGGCCACCAAGTAGAGCCCCCATGGTACCAGGAGCAGCACCCTACCCGTCCCGCCAGGCCCCGGCCACCCAGACACGGGACCCAGGGCCCAAACGCCCGAGCGCCCAGCAGAGAGCCCGCCCGACAACCGAGAGAGATAGGCGAACCCAGACGGCCAGCCGAGGCGGATCGATACAAGCCCCCGTGCCCCCAGCACTGCACCCCAGGGCCCAGTCCTTCTGCAGGTGACTGCAGCAGCAAGCAGCGAGGAAGGTTGAGGAGGGGGCAGGGCACGACCCCCCCCCCCCCCACACGGGAATAGCATGGTGAGGCAGAGGACACCAAGTCACAGACTAAGCCTCACCCACATTCATACACAATCACACTCACTCACTCACTCAAGATATGGATGGGGTTGGTGGTTGGGGGGGACCATCCTCAATTCCCCCCCACCCCCGATAGCACCCAGGAAACAGGAGCGCAGAAAGACCCTTCCCCTCCCCCCTCTGGCCCAAAATGTTGATGACTAGGATGTAATTAAAATGGTAGGCAAGGGGATGTGGAGGGAAGCATGCCACAGTTTGCAGACAGTGGAGCTCCCCCCACAGCCCGACCCCAATCACAGGCCCTCAGTGTCAGAACGTGCAAGGACTCAGGAGCCGCGCAGAACCGGCAAAGCGATCCCCGCTCTCCTGCTGCAGCACAGCCCCCGTCCCCAACCGCCCTGTGTGTGGTGTGTGATTTGTGGTATGCAATAGTGACTAATGTGCATTTAAGAATGAGGGACAGTGGTTCATGGAGTGCGACAAAGGGCCACTTCACCCCACTCCAGAAACCACAACTCTCCCCCAAAGTGTGTGGGTGAGTGTTGTGGACTTGAGCCAGAGAGGAGAGGGGAGTAAGGTATGTAAGATGATGATGGGTCCAGATGGTCCGAAACGGCGCCCCCATCTCCCAGCCGCCACCAGGGGACAGTAGGGGCAAAGGTCCCTCCGCCCGATGATTTTGTTATATTCTTGATATAATTAAAATTCTCTCTTTTAAAAGAACAAAAATCTCTTCTTTGACCCAAAAGAACTCTTTGGATTGGGTGGATTGAGAAGGACACACTGTTTCTCAAATTTAGGAAAAAAGATGAGGCTTTTGTCAACAACCTTTAGAAGAACCTTTAGAAGACCCTTCAAATTTCTTGTTTTTAGACAAAAATAATTATAAAAAATAAAAAACTTTATTTTTTATTAAAGAACTTATAACTCCTATTTGCTATAAATAAGCGCAAAGTTAAGTTAACCACCTGTTTTTGTTTTCTTTAACAGCATCACTGAAAGTTATAACTCCACTCCTTTGGCTGGCTAATTTGTAACAGATGGAGAGATTTGTTTCTACTCTTGCTAAATTTAAATATATTTAATTTAATGCAAATCTATTTAAAGCCTACAGATAGATTTTATTTCAGGTTGAAGGTTACATCCCCCCTTTTTAACATGTATTCTGCATCAGTATGACACTGATGGTAAGTAGCTTTGGTCCCAATTCTAAACTCAATTTTAAACTTTGATATTGGTATATTAATATTATTATTATTATTATGCATGCTTCATTTATTTCTAATAATAATCGTTTCAACTGTGATGTTCTTCTTTCAGTGTTTTAGTCTTTAATTGTATCTTTATAACTATTCTTGGATGATTAATTTACTTCCTTCTTATTTGAGTTTTTTGTTGCAGTGTTTTTGCTGTTGTAACATTCATGCCATTAAAAGAAGACATCTTGTGGTTAGCAGAGATGCTGACTGTTGATGACGCAACAGTCAGCATTTTTATCGTCTTTGAATAAACCTGTTTACTTATTTATCACACAAAGAAAAATTGTAGACCTTATTGACAAGACTAGACTGACTGTAACTCAGAAGACCTAAACCTATCAATAAAAAGCTGTCAGAGAAAAGTTGTACAGAAAAGAAGAGAAAGTTAAAGCCAAGAAAATTTTTTTATGTGAGACAGGAATTAAAACAATAATGTGGTGCAGAGGGACAACCAAGAAGGAGAAGCCAAAGCTATACTGACTGGACTTTAAAAAGAGCCTGTAAACCACCGAGATGAAATGTTGCTGCTTTTCCCATTTTCTGACCTTTATCCCCGCAAAGCTTTAAGCTGGTCCTTAGCTGGAAACTTTGCAGTCTAGTAAAGCAAAGGAGAACACCTGATATAAACTCTGGTCAGAAAAGCTTTTGAGTAAGAAAGACTTCAGCAACGAACACAAAACCTGGGTGACAGATTGGAACACATTTGGGAATTCACTGGGGTAACAGAAATATACCTTCAAGTTCTCTGGATCTTTAGCTGGAAACCTTTCTGCTTGCTTCTCCCCCCACCTCAGAGGAGTACTATCAGGGTCTATCATGATAAACTAACAGGTTTGTAGGCTAATTGCTAACAAAACAGCCTATATAGGTGACCTCTTGGCTCTGCAGCAGTAAATGTTTTGTCAAATTCCTTAATTTTCTTAATTGGTTTTTCATTTAATGAATGAATGTTTTTTTCCCCAGATGGAATTTCTACAAATAAGCAGAAAATAAGCTTTGAGTCTTTAATCTTAAATAGTCAGATTTTAACATCCCGCTCGAAAGCCTTAAAACTACTCATCATTATACATTATATGGATTAAATGCATAACACAATGACAGAAGATTATTTCAACATTTCTTCATGTTTTTGTGTATTCCTTACATATGTGTATTCTGACATCAATGCGAATCATCAATGTTAATTTATCTTTATTCAAAGACAATAAAAATCCCTGCTGCGACCAGTAAAGGCTGTTGGGTAAATCTGCAACTCGAGCTAACACCCACACCGCTCACCTCATAGATCCCTTCCCTCTGGTGCTAGTCTGTCAAAAGCAGCAGCCGCGTCTCTTTTCCCTTGAACCAAAAACTAACAAGCAAAGTTTGGCCTACAAGCGCATAACGGAGCTGGGAACTTCCTGTCCAGTGGAAGAAAGTAAGCCATGGACACAAGTTCCCCCGAGTCAAACGCTGGCTACATTTTCCCGCAGTAAATCATACATCACATCAAAGGCAGCATGGGACCACGCAGTTTAAATAGGAGGTGCATTCAAGCTGAAGTGCCTAACAACCTAACATGCTGCTTTTACTCTTGGCTGTGTCAAATAGGAAGTGTTTTTAGGGCAACTGTACTTTTTCAGTGACCAGAAGCCTTGCAGCTTTATTGATCTCTATTTGGCGGTTGAGTGTGGAAGCAGGGATAGAAACAAACATGGTAAAAGCACGGTCCAGAAATTGAACAAAGCAAATAAGTAGAACACATTGCAAAACCATTCATTCCTGTTCGAGATTTTCAAATGTTGTAGCATAACCTTTATTTGGGGAGGCATTTATAAGGACTAACACAAACTGGCACATAAGTTTGTAAAATAGAAATTGCTACATGTTTTTATACAGTAAACAACAATTTTATCCTGAAAAGGTTAGAGAGAATTTTTAGTCACCAGTTCAAGAACATACCATCAACTTGATTGACTGTATTCATTTAGAAAAGGTCTAAAGTATCCACCTACTTTGATTTCTATATTCTAGATGGATTTGTTTCCCAACCCCATGAATACTGAGGGATCTTCTCTCTCTCTCTCTCTCTCTCTCTCTCTCTCTCTCTCTCTCTCTCTCTCTCTCTCTCTCTCTCTCTCTCTCTCTCTCTCTCTCTCTCTCTCTCTCTCTCTCTCTCTCTCTCTCTCTCTCTCTCTCT
>JAVLVB010000211.1:4745062-4764059 GCA_032876305.1 Orestias chungarensis | reverse complement strand
GTGATAGTTTCAGATGATAGTTGTGTAGCGTAAATGACCAAATCTTACAACTGGATCAAAACTTCTATATTATAAATTATTGGAAATTTAGTTTGACCTGAGTTCTACAAAATATATGCCAACTTTAATAAATGATTGCTCAGGAGGTGGGGGTTTGTCCTGTAACTGGGTTGCCAGTTCGAGCCCCATCCATTGTGCCGTTTGGGAAGACACTTCAACCGCCTTTCTTGTTGGTGGTGGTGAGTGCGAGCCTGGCTTCTTTCTGTTTCCTCAGTTGTAGCTACAATATAGCTCATCATATGTGGGAGACTGTAATGTATGGCGCTTTGAAATACTCTAAAATTATTATTATTATTATTATTAAAAGAAGGTATCTGACCAGGGATGTGTGAACTTTGACCGCTGCTTTACCAGCGTTTCACTGTGAGCTCACAAGAGAGAAGACCTGATTTTTCCAGTCGTGCCTCCAAACAGAGAAGCATGCCTTAGAATTAGCCGTATCAGCTGCATAGCCATCTATCACGCTGTCAAGCATGCAAGTGCTGTGAAGCCTGACACCAGTGTTCACCTCAAGTGCAGGTGTTGGTCTAAGCTGATATAAACTGAAACCTCTTATGCGTATAAAGGAGCCAATGGGTAAGCATTAACGCATGACTCAAGTGGTCTGCATATTTAATTCCGACATGTACAGAAGCTGTTTAACCAGAGGTTCCAGCATGAGAGTAAACGCCTGTCAGGATTTTAACCCTGCAGCTTCCTCCATGTGTTGTAAATCCTATTACGCCACATGCAAGCTGACTGTACAGCTGTCATCCTGCCCCATTGATCAGTGCCGCTGCTCAGGGTGCATTAGGTAATGAGAGAATCTGCAATGCACAAAAGAAAATTGGGGGAGCACGTTCAGATGGGGAGAGAAGACCTGAGCCTGCTGAAAGGCATAAACAAACATTTATCAATCTGCAGGCCATGCACACACACACACACACACACACACACACGCACGCACGCACGCACGCACGCACGCACGCACGCACGCACGCACGCACGCACGCACATGAAGTTGCATCTGCTCATTAGTGCTGATGGCAGGAACAAAGAACAACAGTTTTCCTTCACACCGCCTTTGCTGTCTCTGTTTGTCTCAATCCATCGGTCCCTCGTTGCTTCCTGCAGCTCAATCTACAGCAAAGGCCAGCGTAAGTGTCAGTGTGTTTTGTCACGGCGTTCTTCCTTTCATTGCTGGCTTCAAGATCATTAAAGTTTTGAGAAGCCGATTTCAAGGCACAGAGGAGCGGCACCTCCGAATGTGGTGGGGCAGACAACAGTTGCATTGGGATAAAAGGATGACAGGGAGATGACAGAAAGCTGAAGTACATTTCAACAAGGGGTAGCGGGAAAATAATGAGAGAGACGTAATTGGAGATGGAGTGGTAACACAAACAGAAAAGATGCTATTCCTTACATGGAAGGAGGCTCTCTCCTCTCTGTCCAGGGGCTGGGTGACAAACATGTTTCCGCTGATGGGATCTATGTTGTAAATTCCACTCGGAGGCTGATCGGCGCCGGCGCCCGTGATGCTGTAGCGGATGCCAACGTCCTTATCCTGATCCGAGCGGATCTGTGGAGATTCAGACAAACAAGTTCAACAGAGAGGAAAATCTGTTCTGTAGTCCCAGCTTTTCAGAATTTTTCTACACTTTGCAATAAAAAAAGGTAAAACAAGAAAACATTCAGGCAAGCACATGCTGATCTTTGCAACAAAAGTCCCATCTGTTAATTTTTTTCGATCGTTTCCACAACAGATAAAAAGGTCAACCTACTTGAGAACGACTCTTTATAATGGACCAACATAAAGTCGAACATTATTGTGAAATACAAGTAAAATATTTTAAGAGTAGGTTTAAAATATGTTCACACTCAAAGATTATAGACTTGTCAGCTGTGAATATATGTCAGAATATTAACAAGGCACCTTATCCAAAGGATAACAAGATGGTGGCGGCATCATGTTGTAGGAATACTTTTCTTAATTATGGACAGCTATCCCCTAAAATACTAGATAAAAAAAAGGACCATTCAGCAAAAGTTGTTAGTCAATTTTATTGTTTCATTTTCTGCTCTTTTTTCCTATGTAAAGCACTTTGAATTGTCTTGTACATAAAAATGTGCTATACAAATGAACTTGCCTTGCCATTCTGGGCCGACATTCATGGCAGAATTTGTCAAGGTCAACTTTCTAGATTATACTTATATAGCTGAGCTCACCAACTTCCTGCTCCACCTTTAACAGCCCCACCATGTTTTCATATTCACCTTAAATGGGATGTTCTGCTCTAAGAAGGTTTTATTATTAATGCCTGCTCTATCAATAAAAATATCCTCCACCAGTTTTCTTTTGTTTTTTTCTGCTTTGTGCAGCAGAAGAAATCTTGAAAGAAGAAATATTGGGTAGGCTTGTAGCATTTCTTCCTCCAGCATTTATTTTTTTTTGGTAGAATTCAAGGATTTTGCGCTTTCAAGCAACATTACAGCAACAGTAACCTGACATAATTTTGGAGGGGTCAGTAAAAACAGAATAAGTTGTAGGCTGGTTAAAAAAGACTATTTACCATCTTATTCAGCGTCTATTTACAATAAACAAATATAATCCTAAATGTGAATGGATTCATTCATTTAGATCACAGGAAGATAATATAACAGCAGAGGCACCACGATCACTCATACCATATGTACAGATATTAGTTCAGAAAAGCAAAGAAATAACTTCATATTGAGCAATAAAGTTTTATTTGCCTTCTATTCACAAAAACAAATGGGAAGACTGATGCCGATTAGAGTTAATTTCATAGTTGAGTCAGCTGGAAAACAGCCAGTTTGGCAAAAATTAACAAAATCCTCTTAGCTCAGCCTCTACACACAACTAAATAAAAAAAAACTCAAAAAGGTTGTGAGTTTCCTTATGTTACTATTTTATTGAAGTATTAAGCAAAGTAAAAAATAAAAAGTTTTATATCACTGTAAAGATGAAGGCCTAAAACAACATTTTAAAGATCACAGAAAACAAAGAGGGCATGGACAGGGATTGCTTTTGCAGCTCTAAGATCGGGGGTTTACAGGATCAAGGGCATCTAGTAAAGCTAGTTAAGAAGCCAGGCAAAGGAAAGCCTTAGTCTTGGGTGATATGCAATTCACAGAGCGCAAGTAGGACAATCAGAGTTGTCCAATCTACAAATCTTACTTGTCTGGGACAGTGGTAGGAAGGAAGAAAACTGAATTCTCTATCCACAACATGGGGGTGGAGGAATCGTTTTAGCCAGATATCCTATCGAATTGTTGGAAGTTAAAGCTTCTTCGTGTATCTTGATTATGTATTCAAAGTCCAGGCCTAAAAGCAAGTAATTATGCTCTTGTTTTCTACAAAAAAATAAGAACACATATTAGTTTGATCTCCCTGTTGTTTGACCAAGTCACCCTAGTTTTATTTCTTAATGGTTGTAAACATCACTAAATCAAAGAATGCAAAAAAGGGGGAGGTGAGGGGGGTGGGGTTGTTTGACTGCTTTTGTTACCTCTAGCTCTATCCAACCCTTCCACTCCTGTGCAATTTTGCGGGTCTGTGGCTCTGCATATCATCCATGGAAATGAAATTACTTCATCCGTTAAGTGGTGACAGAGGCTGCTGAATAAAACATCTCACTGTTTGAACATGATACCCCATCTCTTAATTTCCAATGTGGCACTCCCACACCTACGGTGAGGCAGTTTGCAGCCGCTCTGACTGGCGCAATTTTCATTTTCTGAGCTCACTTCACATAAGGCCCATTTGTAGACTCTGCAGGTAAAGCACAGTATTGTATAACTTTTGTCGCTTCCTGCACCCGTGCTGTTCTGCATGGACTGTGTTTTCCATTAACGTACTAACTAATTATGTTTATCATTTACAAGGCTTACTCTTTCCGTCAATCAAAGTAGGGTGTAATTATGGAATACATTATCACCTAATGTCATCATTTGCCCCGTAATTAGTGTCATCAACTTAAATAACGAGAGAATCCAAGGCAGAAAAACGGCCTCTTGAAAAATGTGCCTACGAATTATACTGTTTGTTGTTTAAAGCCAGAAAAAAAATATGAAGTGAGGTCATTTCAAAAGATCCACTTGGTTAAATTGAAGGACCTGTACATTAAAAGCTTCAAATGATTTGGTACCTTATAATAACATGTAAAACAAATATAATTGTTTGTATGAGGGTCTTTACCTGGAGTTTAGTGTTTTGCATTTAAATAAAGATTTTTTATACTCTATGTCCAATGTGCATTATTTCAGAAAATTTGGTCTTTATTACTAAGGCCCTTTTTCTCCTTTTAATTGTACAGCCATGCCTTCATATCACGAGAAGCAAGGTCTGTTGTAAGTGTTCTGTTTAGGATTTTCTAATACTTTTTTTTAGCATCTTGGGATCTGCTTTCATAGGTAAATAGCTTAGGTAGAAACCCTGAAGCATGCTGACAGTCGTTGTGGACAATTTTCCACACAGTGCAATGAAAATATTTAAAATTATGTTTAGGTATTAGCAGTTTTAGACGGGCATCATACAGCTCTTTGGATGTTACATGGTGTTCAACATCTCTTCAATAGCCAAACCCTAAGTACATCTGCACATGATGTGAAATACCCTGTATATGTTTTTAGCCATTTAAAGTTAAAAATAAATGTGGATGTACTATTTTATTCCTCACCGCACTCGCACAAATTGCATAAATACGTATCTCTAACATTTGCATGAAGCTGTTTGCTACTTTTAATGAAAGGTTAGAAAAGGTAAGACATTCTTCATGAGCGTCAAAGTCAGTCAAGATGTGAAAAATCTCTACCTACGAAACAGTTGTAAGTCCGAACACACAAATGTTTGTACTTTTAGGTGTCTGATATGACTGGCCAAATGTTAATTTTACTCACCCTGTCCTTGCTTACCTAATCATACTTTTGTTGTATCTTGAGGGAAAACATCGATTGTTTGACGATTAGTAGCCACAACCAACAATATCCATCAAATACTTTCTACCACAACAATATCAGCAGAGGCATTATGGCTTGTAGTTTTGTAATCTGTCATATTTTATAAAAGTCGGCTGGCAGAATGAGGAGCTAAACGGTTGGGTCTTTAAATCTGAGTTATTTAAAAAAAATATATAAACAGTTATTCACTGTAGAATAATCTAGTCCAACTTCAGATACTGACGTTTAAGCCCTATGAACGTTGAATACACCCCAAAATAAAGCATTGATTGATTTTTTTTACTCTTGCTTTTCTTAAAGTGTCTAATGAAAGAGAAGAAGAATCAATTCAGAAGGTGACATATATTCAGTGTTTTACTTTTATAATTGAAGTTGATCAAAAGGAGAAGAGCAAATGTTTTCACATTTCGTGTATCAATATTTTAATTTGCTTCACTAATTTATGCAATACTGAAGATGTGCATGGATCTGAGGAGGTGCACTGAAAGACACAGAAACACTGGGAACTAGGTGTGCTCACAGAAAGAAGATTAATCCAAATTATTGTTGACTAATTGGACAAATATTTAGTCATTATTCAGCCAAATTAGTCATTCAACATTAATCATTGATTGCGGCCTTATTGTGGAGTCTGCTACAGAACTGTCATTCTCTTTCTCTTGCTTATCAGTGGTAACCCTTCAACAAGAAGACAACGACCTCTGGTGCAGATTCCACATGAAGATCTCCTGAGACAACATGTCATATTCATTACTGTCTCCTAATGGGAAGTCTTTTATATAAATAAATTGAATACAAGTGTGGCTTCCAGGAGGCCCATGAATCCCCTGAGTGACAACTGCTCTAAAAAGCCATTTTAATAGAATGTTAATGAAAAAAGTTGGGATTTCTGTTCTCTCACTTTCACTTTCTCTCTATCTATACACTAAACACTTGATCTCTTTAGCAGTTGTATGCACATGGAATGACAAAATAGTTGAGAAAAGGCACATTTAAAGGAACTTCACTATCTGTCTATTCAGTCAGATCAAACCAGAGCAGACATCAGCTAAGTGGCCTTTGAGAGTTATTTCCTTGATTACTGACATCTGATGGGATCCTTTGGGACAGGCTATGTGTGTGAGTTTAGACATGCAGAAACATACAGACTGGGAGATACAGAGAACAAAATAAATGAGGAAACCAAGAATATAATTTCTGCAAAAAATGTCTGATATCAGGAACTCAAATACCAATAATGGAAATGACTAAATTTCCATTTATTGAGCAAATCTGCTGGCTGCCTCATTAGTGTAGTATGGAGTTTCCTTTTACCCAAATCTCTTTTAATTGATCCAGCCCTGCATGATCGCCCTATCAGCATGAGAAGTTTGATGCCTCCATAAAGAGGAACTCATTTGTTGGTACTCTGTGATTCTGTCGCTTACCCTGTGATTTACTTCAAGAAGCACAGCAAAATGAGCCAAACTGCATTTGGACGAGCATAAACTTGCTCATAATAAGCTAAACTTCTGATTTTTGATTGGAAGGAACACCTACCCTTCCGTCACCATAACATAAAGGGGACAATATACAGGAGTAGTAGTAGTATACCCTTGGGAGCGTTAAAGGTTACAGTATGATAAGAGTTGATGTTATTTCACAACAGGAATCTGTGCCTTGCACTCCTTGATAGCCTATTTTATGTCTCATCAGCACCGGGTCGTTCAGGCCTATATTACCCCATCTCTCTCTTTATTTTATTGGTCTTGATGGACTCAGTACCGTCTATTTCCCTTCAGGGCAAATCAAATACTCCCTATGGTTAGGCAAGCTTAGCTGAGTATCACCTGTGGTATTACAAGTGAAGAAAAAAGCCAGTTCTTAGCATTTGATAAACTTTTTACCTGATGTAAAAAGGTTTTTGTACTTTAAATCCTAACAACAACCATTTTTATATTTATTTTAGTGAGACCTGTTTTCAAATCAACATATAAGATGATAGTGCAGATGCATACAAAGCAGAAAATGACAAATCAGGGCAAACCAAAGCAGGGGATGTAGCAACAGATAACTTAAATTAGACTACCTTTCTGTAATGCTTTTACACAGTTAATGAATGGGTTTAAACCCTTTTATCAAACTAACGTACATAGTTTTAGGTCCTGCTCTCAATTTATATAATGTAACAGAGGATCTGCTTTGTCTCCAAGTTGTCTGTGTATCAAAAGGAACATTGAATTAAACAAAAGTCTGGCAGTTGCTAAAAACTTACATATGAAAAAGAGTGGTACTAAACCAATATGTACCAGTTGAAGTGTAGAATATGAAGGCAAGTTAATCAAAAAGCATTGGGTTTCATGGTAGGTACGATATTTGCGTCATTTAATGAGTCTTAATACTCCATGCTAAACTACATTTAACACCTATAAAAAGCAAACAGGAACATGTATGACAATGTCACTGTAGTCGAAATTAGGTGGAAAGGTGGCAGAAAAAATGTCCTTATACCCTAAATTTATTCTTGTTTTACAGTCAATGTGGGAATATGTTAGTGGTTTACTTTGGACACAAACTGTCTGGGGTATCTGGTGTGGAAAAAAATAGCAGGGAGGACATTCTGTTTAACACCAACATAAATTTTGTTTTTAATGTTTTACTACCAGTTGTAGATTAAACAAATATAACTAGATAATTTCAATTGTAACCATAACATGGTCAAACAGCAGTTGACTGCACATATGTAGAAAGATGTTTAAATCAGACAATAATTTGGTCGGAAAAGTCCATATTTTTAAGCCTCTGGTATAAGACGTCATCATCTAAAGTGGAAAGAGATTTTAGAAAGTATGTAGAAAATGCTGAAAAGTAATAGTAATTTTGACCTTATGCCTTGTGAACTTTCGTAAAATCACTGAGTGCCATTTCCTAAACACTAAATGATAGGAAAAAACAACATTACTGACCCTTCATTCAGAGATCATAAAAAGGATTATATTAATTAGTGAGTTCAACAACCTCTAGTAATAGATTTCGATTGAATTACGAAAATTTAGGAAAAGAAACATTATAACATAGATCGAATGCAAAAGTTAACCTTGTTTTTTAGACAGTATGTTGGTTTCTGTGTTCAGTACTGATTCTGATACTGTTTTTTCCAATTCACATAATTGCATTTGATAACTCCCTGAGATCAATTCAAAAGCCAGTCTACAGATTTGTACACAACAAATGTTTGCTTCTCTAACTAAATTAATGCAGTTTAATCTTTTCAAATACACACACACATACACATAAACCAGCATAATATCATCTATATATATTCGTCGGTGGGAGTAAATGTCACTGTTGGCACCACAAGTCAGATATTGAAACACCTACGAAGCAGCATTTATCTACACTTCTAAAGTTTTAAAGGTGGCTGGGGCTGAGAGGATAAATGCAGTTAAGACAGAATGATGCCATTTCCACACTGAGAGACATTCAAGGACGGAATGGTGTGCCAACAACTCAGGGCACTGGTATACTATAACTGAGATGCCTACCACAATTGGGACAGCATCGGCTGATTATCTTGGTGCCGCTAATATAAAACTACTTTCTGACTTCATGGCTGAAAAAGGTGCGCTGCGTTTAAAGTTGGCCTTGAAGAAAAAAAAAAAAAAAAGTTTGCCTTGAACTCAGAGACATTGATATGCATAAAACAAAACTAAGTGCGACAGTGTAATCATTTATTGTTACTGAGATCTCCATTTTGAAATCTCATCGACCAGATCTGAAAGTAAAAAATCAAGCAGAACACCCTTTTAGGGTTTATTTGAGATATGCTGGTTATAATAAATATAACAAACAAACGACTAATGTATGAAAAATATTCCGTAAGGTTGCCAGCATTTTGCACCACAAAATACCCTATAAAATGAGATGAGTTATTTTATAATACAAATGACATCTCTTTTTTTTTGGCTTTTGATTACAATTTAAATTAATTACATAATTGGATAATTAAACACAACATTGCTCCCATTTAATGTACCCACTCAGAATTTGCAGAAGGTCATGAATATAAAATACATTTAGAAGATTTAAAAAAATATATATATATATATCCCACAGCCCCATTTAAGGCAATTTAAACTCTTCTGAAAAGCTAATGTCCATGAGTTTACATAAAACAATATTAGTATTCACAAGCAAATAAGGAAGATTCCTCAACGGTGCTTTTTAAAAGAAATTACAAAACTGTGAGGAGCAAACCAACAGAGTAGATCTAAAATAAGAAGTTTCAGGTGTTCTTGTACCATTTTAAGGACACAAAAAAGGAAATGCAAAAAAATAACATACGCCCATCAAATTGGCTTGAAATTAAATTAAAATAAAATGCTTGAATTAAATTACAGTTAAGTGGTGATGATTTCAAGCAAACAGTGAAATTATTTTAAAACACAAAAGTTAAATGACAGTAACTGAAACATTTGGGCAATTGTCTTATCACTACTTGTTGATTGATAAAACTTTATTGATCCCTTTGGGAGGTTTCACTATTAACTTCATATAAAGATTTCTTAAGCAAGGTTAAAACTTTAAAACTTTTAGTTCAGTACTCGACCAATAAAGAAGCTTAATGGTGGAATGTTTTATCCAGTCCAAATCCAGTTGAGATGTGTGTTTTAAATTTCTGTCCTGTATAAATACCAACTTTCTTCCGAGTTTGAATTATCTTATCCAAATAATTAATCCTCAAAAGAAAATATCACATGTTTAGGATGTTCAGAACCTCCAGGACTCAAACATTGCCATGAACCTTCATCAAGATGGACATTATCACTGTCAAAACTTTTACATCATGGATTGAGAGGCCAATTAAAACAATCACCAGATCCAAAACCAACATCTTAAACCTTGGCTAAATAATACCAAGACTTTGATGTTGGTCATGATAAAGGAAAGAAGGTTTGAGTCAAAGTGAAGCTTTAAAACCTAAGGACACTGTAGTAACTGTAAACCATGGTGGTGGCAAAATCATACTGAGGGTCTTTTATGTTCTAGAGATTGTAGGGTGACACAAGTCAAAAAAAAGGACTCCCTTCAAAGTGTTTAACTTTTGGGTGTTCTATCGCTAATTAACATTCAGCTCCTGAAGTTCCAGTAAACTGAACCCCAAATTTGACTATTTTAAATGCGGCTTTAGGAACAAATAAATGTAGTTGACCGTTTTAGATTAACAGTGGCTTTACATTTTCAGGAACTTGCTAAGAGGAACATGCACAGACATATTTATTCTATGTTAGGAAAGGTTTATGTATTTGAACTGTTCTTTATAAAGCCAAAGTAGATTAGAGAAAATCAAAATTAAGTTTCAAAAGAAATTGTAAACTAAAAGTCCTTTCGGTTGTAGGATGTACAATGGTGAGAAACAGTGTTTGCCTCATTTGTGATCTATTCATTTTTTAAAATGATTTTCACATGGAAACCTTTAATTGCTTAGCATAAGAAGGATAAAGGCTCTTCTCAGTTTTGCCAGAATGTATATTAATAATGTCCTCTGGCATCATCCAGACTTTTGATAAAAATACTCGCCTAACTGTTGGGATGTGAATGTTTTTTTGTTTTTTTGAAGGTACAGGTCGTGTTACATCAGATATAAATATAATACAGCAATTGGTAAGAAAATGGTAGTGGTAGTGTAATGGTCTTGGGCTGTTAGGCCGCCTGACCACGAAAACGTGCTTTGTTAACTAAAGCTGTAAATTGTGAAATCTACCAAAAGATCCTAAAGAAGAATATCTGATCTTCTTTTAATGTAGTCAGTCTGAAACATAATTGGCTTTTGGAGCAGGCCAATGGTACAAAACATTAGCAAATGAGGATTTTAAACTGGCCTAGTCAAAGTCAATCCAAATTGAAATGCTGTGATATGACGTTTAAAAAACAGGTTTAAGACCCCGCAGTGTTTTTCCACTCAGGGCAATGTAGATTTCAGATCTTTCACACTCATAGTTGTACATATTTAAACAGTTAACTTTGTTAACTTGCGTTGTCTATGTCTAATATTTACAAGTGATGTAAAACAGGTATATCTAACCAATAAAAGGAGCCCTCTCTCACCACTGTATTATCAGGCCATCCTGACAAAGACTAACAAAGAATTTTATGACTCAAAATGTTAATTTGGAGGGAAAAGTATTGCATTTTTTTAATATATCCGAAATACACATTTGAGGTACGTGAAGCCTTAGTAAGAACCTTTAAAGGAACAAAATGGTTACCGATTTTCCTATCTCGAGCTGACCGACTTCAGAGTCACCGCTGGGTTAAAATATGACAATTTCACAAGAAACCTTTAGACTCATGGGGATGCCGAAATATCTGCTAACATTACTTAAAGTGAACGGTTGAATTGTTAAACAGCATTATCAAAAGCATCTGTGCCTCCGTGAACTACGCAGGCATCCTTGAAAATCGCTCTTTGATAATGTCTCATCTCTCCCCGCTGTTCTGCAGTGTCTGTTTTTTTCTTTGTTGAACATGAGGGAAATGGCAAAACTACATGCTTTTTAACTTCCTCCTAAATTTCCAGTTTTGCATTTCTTTGATCCCTCCCGCTGCGTGCTTGTCACTCTTCAAAGCAAAAGTGCCCCGCTTTTGATGGGGAGAGGGGAATTCAAATAGTCTGATAGGCCATCCACACAAACATCCTGAGAAAAGAAAATGACATGGCAGGAAATAAGAAACCAGAGGATGAAAGAATTACAAGAGATGGGCTGACAAAATGGAAACAAAATTTCTAATTAGGGAAAATAGGGGACTTCAAGTTTTTTGTCAGTCTTCAAACTGTCCCACCCCCCCAAAAAAACAAAAACAATCGTTGACATTAGAGTGTGGTTACAGGTGGAGGTAAAATCTGTCAGGTTAGAACTGTCATAGGAGGGGGAATGACAACTTTAAAAATACTCACACACTGTAAGGCAGTCTGTGAGAGGGAAGCTGTGGAGAGCTTAGGTTTAATATCTCTCAAGTAAGAGCCACTGACACACAGTCGCACACAGTTATCCCTCATACTCATAAAGAAGCGTAGCCTGCTCCGTTATGGATCGGAAACTGAATGGGAAATGAAGTGAGTGCTGCACACTTCTTTGCTTATGTTTTGTTCATATTTTACTCCCTCTTTTTCATTTTGTCATCTCTCCTTCTATTGGGTATGTGTATGTATTGCCACAATCAGTTTGCTCCTGTTTCGTTCACTTTGTCTCCCACCACCTTTGTCACCGCCATAGGTTTACTTTCTCTGCTCAACCATTTTTCTCAGCTTTCTATCCCAGTCAGTTGAATTAACACCTTTGTTTTCCTGAGGTAATATTTCTACAAATTGCATATCAATCTATATTACAACACAGGTTTCTGTTTAAAGCCCATATCTACTTTAAATAATTAGTTGCACATGATGGTGTTCAAGGTGACCTGTGCAGACATTGGGTAATGTCAAGGGAAACATACTATTGACGCATTACATTTCACAAATAAAACTGCGATTAGGTATTTTTGAATGAAATCCTGCTGCTCAACTTTGGATATCTAAGAATTGAATGAGAACTTAAAAAGCCAAGTCAGGCAAAGGAGCAAGTGAAAGTGAGAAAGTTAAAACTTTTAAAGGGGCTTTTGATATAAAAATGTCTCCTAAAAAACATTTATCAAACCCTACACCTACAACATTCTCACCTAAGAAAAAAACAAAAAAAAAAGTGTAAAATGGAGATTACTTATAAAGCGCTTTTCTAATCAAACTGACCACTCAGAGATGTTTATACTGAAGCGTTAGTCCATTTAATATCTTCCATCTGTCTTCGTCTATCGGTATACAGTCCCCAAGATCCATCTCCTTAAGATGGGCACCACACAACATGCAAGCAGAAAAATAATCGCTAGTGTTACTAGTAAAATTATACCTACAGCATTTAATGTTTCTTTGGGCGCAGTGTTCATTGGAATATAAGCTGAGCACTGATAACCAAACATTTGACAAACTCTTCCCATGTTTGCCAAAATCCAATCTAAAGCTTGTCTGTTTTGTGGGGCCATCCTACTTGTTTCATGAAGTTTTAACTTCCACGGTAAAATGTATCATGCTCTGTTGATTATAATAAACATAGTTAACCCACTCAACATTTTTGTTAATTGCAATACAAGGTGGAATGGATTCAAGTCCTGCTTTAATTTCATGTTGTGCTTTACATATATTGGTGGGCAACTTGGGGTTAAGTGCTTTTTCCCAGGACCACATTGACATGTGATGTGGGTGGCTAGAAATGTACCTGGAACCTGCCTGATTGCAATCCAACTACTTCACCAACTGTGCCACAGACACCCCCAAAAAGCAGTCAGATATTCTCTAGTGCACATGTATGAACTGCTCATCATCTCTGCCAGACCACAGACCATTAGCAAGACATAGGAGTAAAATGTAAGAATTGGGGTGGGTGAGGGGCAATTATATTGAAAACATATACTAATGGAAGTTAAGAAGTGACTCACAAACCCAATTATGGCATTAACCAGCCTATTTAGATGAGCTTTGCATGAAGCAAAAAAGTGTTGAAATGTACTAGCAGTCTCTCTGCGTTAACAATAGCATTCATTCCCAGAATTACAGCACAGGGAGACAAATATGACAAATAAATCCATTCTTGTTCCCTGATGAGGACAGGCACAGGCCCTAAATTTGCAATAGAGTAATGCAATAAAGGGGAATATGCCCATGTTCTAGTCTTATCCACCTCAACAGTCCACACACCCCTGGAGACATTAAACTTGTTAAATTACTCCATTTTACAAAGGTCCTCCCAGTCAGGGCAATAGGTAAACAGAGGAAACAGCCCAAAAGATAATTATCATTGAAAGCATGACTGGGTGCTGGAAGGCTGGCTATAGGGGAAAAGGAAGAGCATGAAAAGAAACACATATGAGGGGAGCAGGCAGCAAAGAGCACTTAGCTGGTACTGTACATTTTCTCTCCACCTACCTCCATTGTCAAATCGCATCTCTCAAACGGAGCTGCTGCAACACGCTTCCATGGGAGACATGCGGCTATGACAGCCTGAGCAATCAGCCGCACCCTGAGGCCAGTTGAAAGTCCTTCTGGCATGCCCAAGGCTATTGCTATCCAACCAATCAGTTGAAGGGCTGGCTTGAAAGGAGGGCAGTGCTTGGCTTAGGGAGCTGCCAAGCCTGCCAATGAGCGTCCGGAGGGGAGTTCGAGCTGCTCGGAGGGAGGCTGCCAGAAGAGTCCGAGTGGACAGGGGCAGACTGACAGTCATTTAGCAAGAGACTGAGCACCATGTAACTCACGACACCACAAAGCCTTTGGAGTACTGAATAGGCTTTAATGCACTGTCACCTTCTAATTGTCCGACTGGGAATGCTTAGAATGAAAAAAAGCAGCACAGTTACTACACGGGAGAAAACAGCCGAGACACACAGACTCCTTTGTCCACACAGAGAAGCATAGCCCAGCTGACATTACTATATGTGCCCACAGAGAAAACCAAAATTACAGGAGCATCATCACTGTAAAATGTTTGCGAATCCCACCAAAAAATTTTCTGAATTTCCCTTACAGGTAAGACACAACTTCTGTATGCTTGTACATTGCAGTGAACACAGTCTACTTTGAATTTTAGATTTTTTTTGAGCAGGAAAAATAGCTTTTCATCGCTGACCAATTCTTTTTTTAAATTTTTTTATTAGGAATAAGATGTTCATATGCTGTCATTTTTATTGAAGATGGGAAAGATTTATTCCAGTTTCTCTGTCACTTTGATGCTAGGCCGAGCAAAGCTAATCATCCACACTCTGTGATCTTGTGTCACTGCAGGTTACCAATTAGCTGTATACTTAAAGTATGCTTAAAGCCAAAGTAAAGCTTTTTTTATCCAGGATTGCTGTCTTATTCCATCTTCTTTAAAGGTATAGGAGAGGATTTTTTCAATAGAAAAATTTCAATGGAAAATCCCTTTGAAAAAACACAGCAAATCAAAAACGGCCATTGGTGAAAAATAACTGGCTGTCAATGCGGAAATAAAATTTACCCGATGACGTGTATCACTAATATCCCCACCCACCCGACCCGTACAATGCGCATTCATGTTTGAATTCGCGCATGCGCAGATTGTTGTTTAGGAAGTAAAACGGGACGGACAAGACGCATCATTCACCATTGAAGAGAGGTTATCTCCGTACGGCAGCGAAAATTGAAGCTCGCAAGTGAAAAACCGTTTTCGAAGTCGCTGAAAAAAAAAGAAAAAGGCTGCAGAGATCAACAAAACACAAGTTTGTCTCGGAGATTCCTGCTTTGTGCGGTGGCGGGCCTTTAAAGCCGAAAAGGGATTCAAAAATTATCAACTCGTCGCGGGGTTTCTGCTAGACAGGTAATGTAGTTATACCTGCTCATTTAGAAGGATTTGTGTTGTGCTGAGGACGTGCGTGCTCCCCATATCAGGGGGCGTTACTGGAGATGAGGTGGCGCATGCGCAGTGTTGCGAAAATGAGAATGAGCTGAAGATCCTCTCCTATATCTTTAATGTAAGAATGGTATTGACCTTGTGGGATTTGGGACTGGAACTTTAAGAAATAGATTAAATTTAGATTGACACTGTAACATAAAGTATGGAAAAGGTGAAGTGCCAAGAATACTTGGCACTGCACTAACCAAAGGCCTACTACAATATTTTTTTGTTTTCCATTTTAGCCATTCAGAAATAAACTTACTAGTTTCCGCCAGACTACTGTCCTGCTGTATAACACAATTAAACTAATTCCTCCAAATATTTCCCTAAGATTTTAAGGAATCATCAAAATTTTATCAAACTTTTTTTTTTTATTGTTTCCTCCTTTACTGGACCTGGTTGTGATGGCATTAACTGTAAGAGAAAAAAAGAAACAAGTTTCTAAACTTCTAAAAGAAAGTTGCAAAAGTTGCTTTTAGCAGTTTTTCCCAGGAGCAAAAACATCAGTTGGAGTTAATGGTTCTTTTGATGTTTTAAATAAATTATAAATAAATAAAAAATGTATGTGGGATTTTTTTTAACTTTGCAGTTTACATGGTCATTCTTGCCAAAATTGGAATTGTTAATAGTACGTGAAAGCTGCAAATGAAACATGACCCGAGTGGAGCAGTGCTGTTTTTCATGGTGAGTCTTCTGTGTTTAAACTTTAATCATGTGTACGCCAAGTATGAAGGATAAACAGAAATAGGTTAACTGGCAGGTCTTTGGCATAGGAATGGTTAGAGAGCTTTTCTCACCGTGAAGAAGTCAGGTATATACGAAACGAGATTAAAGGCAACTTTATCCTTGGAGACCACGGTGTTATTATGGATGATTCAGCAACCAGAAATATTTAATTTTGAGTCGCATTCTGAGGATTATGTAGCGGGAAAAATAGATTGAGGAGTGCCCTCATTTAAATCCAAAGTGAGACATGATGTCAACTAACTTAGTTTGTTCCTTGAAGACAAACACCATCTATCTATCTATCTATCTATCTATCTATCTATCTATCTATCTATCTATCTATCTATCTATCTATCTATCTATCTATCTATCTAGATAGATAGATAGATAGATAGATAGATAGATAGATATAATGGTAGCACAGTAACAAAACAACACAACGCAACCCAAGGCAAGTTTGTTTGTACATCACCATTGATTCATGTCTTATAGGAAAAATTGTTTGGCAATGTAAAACAAAACACTACTAGTACAATCTATGCAACAAATTAAAAAGATGAATTAACAGAACTAACATTTAGAAACTGGAACAATACGTTTCAGTTTTACAGGAATGTTTCAATAAACAATAGACACCACTAGAATAATTGAACAGCGCATGAAACCTCCTAAAAGCCTGCATCTGCCCAATCTTTAAAACCTTAATTGAAAAAATACACCATTAGTTATATTGAATAGTAAGATGTTTGCTTAATTTAAGATCAGAATCTATTATTACCAAAGTTTTCTGAAGTTATAGCTTCATTCAGTCTAGTTGAATGAGTGCTGACTGATAACCCTGCATTTTTAAGGAACAACTAATGTGCTTTTCACATCAAGATAAAATAAATTCTGGCCTGGATTTTAGTGCTGCCACTGAATTTATATAAAACAACAGTTGTCAGCATATGTATGTTTCAGATGTTGTTACATTTAATACCAGGGATCCAGATGGCAAACAGTTTGGCCACATATATAACTTAATCAACCCTTTTTGATTTTTCTGGTCACAGTGCCTTCCTTAGCATGACATTTAATATAAGATAAGATAAGATAAGATAAGATAAGATAGACTTTATTGATCCCGGAGAAGATTGTTGTGCCAGAGTACAGTACAATTAACATTTAACAGTCAATTAACATTTAACACTCATCTCACATACAACACAGTACAGTACACAATCACCATATAATAATACGTACACTACTAATTATCCCTCCTGCAGATGGAGGAGGAATTGAACAGTCTGATTGCCACAGGTAAGAAAGACCTCCTGTGGCGTTCTGTAGTGACTCTCGGTGGTCTCAGTCTCTGGCTGAAGGTGCTCTGACAGGCTGTCAGCGTGGCATGCAGAGGGTGGGAGGTATTGTCCTTGATGCTGAGCATCTTCCTCAGCATCCTCCTTGCTGACACCTCCACCACAGACTCCAGTTCCAGTCCCAGGACAGAGCCAGCTCTCCTGATGAGCTTGTTGAGTCTGTTGGTGTAAGCCGTCCTCAGCCTGCTGCCCCAGCACACGACAGTGTAAAAGATGGCTATGGCAACCACAGAGTGGTAGAACATCTGCAGCATGGTCCTGCAGACGTTGAAGGATCTGAGCCTCCTGAGGAAGTACAGTCTGCTCTGACCCTTCTTGTAGACAGCATGCGTGTCCTTAGACCAGTCCAGTTTATAGTCTATGTGGACGACGAGGTATTTGTAGTCCTCCACTGTGTTCACTGCTGAGCCTTTGATGGTGACGGGGTCTGGGCAGGTCCTTTGTTTCCTGAAGTCCACCACCAGCTCCCTTGTCTTCCCGACATTAAGCTGCAGATGGTTCAGCCCACACCACTCCACGAACCTGTCCACCACACTCCTGTACTCGGCCTCCTGGTCCCTGCTGATACACCTCATGATAGGAGAGTCGTCTGAGAACTTCTGCAGGTGGCAGGACTGTGAGCAGAACTTGAAATCCGAGGTGTAGAGCGTGAACAGGAACGGAGACAGGACTGTCCCCTGTGGGACCCCTGTACTGCTTCGTATGATGTCTGATGTGGTGTCTTGCAGTCTTACATACTGTGGGCGGCCTGTGAGATAGTTGTTGATCCAGGCCACCAACAGAGCATCCACCCGTATGTCCAGGAGTTTGTTGGTGAGGAGAGCTGGTCAGATGGTGTCGAACGCACTAGAGAAGTCAAAGAACATGACTCTCACCGTGCTGCCTGCCTCCTACAGGTGCGAGTAGGCTCGGTGCAGCAGGTAGATGATGGCGTCTTCCACTCCCATCCAGTCCTGTTAGGCGAACTGCAGGGGGTCCAGTGAAGGTCCAACGATGGTACGCAGGTGCTTCAGGACGAACAGCTCTAGTGACTTCATGACATGTGACGTCAGGGCAACCGGCCTGTAGTCACTGTGTGAGGTGGGTGTCTTCTTCTTGGGCACAGGAATCATAGATGAAGTTTTCCACCGGTCTTGAACGACCCCCTGGCTCAGGCTCAAGGTGAAGATCAAGGATTCAAGGAATCAAGGAATCAAGGAATCTTTATTTGTCACCACATCACATGTGGTACATGAGGTGGGACGAAAATTCTAATCCCCCGGTCCAGTTTACACCCTGATAGCAATTTTAAATAATGTAATAAAATATAAGAGTATAATATCTATGCGAGAAATAGGATTTGAGCTACACAAAATCTACAATATGGACACAGAATAACACAATATGGGACTTAGCAGCATTGAGGATCGGAAT
>JAVLVB010000211.1:4733666-4744962 GCA_032876305.1 Orestias chungarensis | reverse complement strand
TGCCCAGTTTTGCTTGGATGTTATTTTCTAAGTTTTTGCTGATCAAACTGTCCTTAAACCTAAAAAGTTCAGTCCGTCCATAACTCATACGCATGAGGCGCATAAGTTTGGGCTCGGAACCGACGTAAAAACTACTTAAATCAGGGTGTTCACTAGGAGCGTGAGAAGCCGCTGCACTACCGCGCGCCGCCATCTTGGAGCTAGATGTGGTGGAAGATCCCACACAGCTGAGTGGCACATTCTTTCAGGGGCTGAGGCCGTCAGGACCAGCTGTCTTTCCTGGACGCAGGCAACTGAACTCTATTTATTTAAATATATATAGTATATATATATATGCAATAGTCAAAGTTAAAATATTTAATGCACTGCAATTATTTATGGAGTTGTTTTTAACAGTGAAGTTACTGCCACTTTTTAAAAGATTAATATTTTGAAAATCCACATTCCTAGAGACACAGGTGTCCAAGAATGTACCCTTGAGGAACCCCTGATTTGATGTTTGCTCACAAAGGTTTAACATTGCCCAATGACACAAAGCTTGCCCAGCCTTTAAAGTTTAAATCCTCTCTTACGTTTCCATCGTAATAATTCTATCATTGACTACTTGCATACTAGTTCATGGTTGATTATAATTATTAAAAATTACATCATATAAAATATAGCTGTTATGCAAATGTCCTGAACTAGCAAGCATTAATTCAATTAGGCCCAATATTTTTTGTTTTTGCGCCAATGTGCCTCCTTCTCATAATATCAATGGAGTCTGGGCTAACAGCCAAACACAAAACAAAACAGAAAAAAATAAACATGAATAAAAATGGTTTTTATTTATAACTTTGCTCCAGGGGCACATATGGAATTTGAAATTCAAAATCTGAGTAAAACAATAAATTTTTAGCAGTTTAATAAAAGTATCTTTGAAGCATATAAAATACAGTTTTAACCAACTAATTATATATACATAAATGAGCACATTCATATGCATAAGCATGTAGATATTTATACCCGGGAACACACAAAGAGCAGACACAAAATATTCGAATGCACATGGGAGGCAATAAAACTCTAGACAAAACAAGCGGATCCAAAAATCACATTACAAAGTCATTATGAGCTGTAATGAAATACTCTGAGCTATATGAGATTGCAAATAAGCCACAGTGTTATCATTTTGGGTACTGAGCAAACAGCAGCACAGACATTACACTGAGCGCATAATGGAGCTAACCTGCAATCCCACACACATGGATACATCATGTTTATTTTAGAAGCTCCACAGACTAAAATACAATTAAAAAGCCACAGATTCAATCTGCTTCTGAAGTAAAAGTCAAGATTTATCAAAGTGTATAAAAATAACCTAGGCGGTGGAGGAATGCAATAATTTCTTTATGTTTGATTTTATATGATTATACAGAACAAGTAATCTGTGATCATTCTGCCAACTCTACCCTATACAAACCAAATTAACCACTTACATTACCATAATGAGCCACTGCAATAATGCACCAAAATACAGACACATGTTTAAGGGTGCTACCTAAAACTTATTTATATTACTGTTTCATGTTTGCTCAAAAAAAGGCAAATATTAGTTTTCTCTTGAGCTTGTGGAGTCAGTTTTATTGCATCTGCATACAATGTCTCAATTATATTCATTCCGATTGTTCATTTCCTTCTCCTAAATGCAGGGCAGGGAGGTAGCCCTCTTTGTGAGGCCTAGTTAAATGAACGGAAGATCTTTTCTCGCCCACGTTCAGACTGCTTTCCATCAGTTTTGGCTCATTGGCCCCAGTGTAGGTGCTGCAAGAGACCGTCTAGATAAGAATGCCACAAATGGCCTGAAACTAATGTTGGCCTCCCTCACCCTTCAGATTTATAGCATTGTCCATAGACTTTCCATTTTGTGCTTTACTTTTTTCTCTTTTTAAATTTAACCTAAATGTTCAACTTTCATTCCTTTTTCCATCTCCCAACCGTACACACTTACCAGAAGTAGACCCTGCCATCTAGCTTTGTATCCACTGAACCAAAGCTGTTTCCATACCTCTCCATTTCCACCACACTTGCATCTGTCATGTCATATAATTTGACAGCCGAAGCTCTGAAGCACATTCCATTTTTGCTCAATGTTACATCAATGCCGTAAAAGGTGCCCGGTTTCAGGTTTTTTATTTCAACTGTACAGTTTCCATTCCACCTGCAGCAGAACAAAGCTACTTCAAAAAATATATATGCTGTGCCAGAAGAGGTGTGCTTAGTTTCAATTAAGAAAAAGAACAGAACATATATGGAGGGGTGTAGGGAGACTTAAAGTAGTTAATTTATTCAGGTGTAGTCAATATAAAGGGGTTGAATACACATGTATGCCACAATTATTACATTTTGTGAAGTTCTGTTTCAAAAGCCTCAGTGTTTAGAGGAACATAAATGCTCATAATACAAACCAATCTTTCCTTCAAACTTTAAGTTAATTTTCCTGTTTTGTAAAAACAACATAAAAGTTGCATTGAAAGAAGAAACGCAAACAAACAAAAAGACTCAAAACCACATATATCATTTTCTGTTTATGTTCCTATATTGCAACACATTATTATGATGTTATGTATAATACAAGAAATCATCACAAGGAAGCTTGTGACTACAGAGTCAATACATAAAAAAGTAACAGGGATGTCAATCTTTTTGCACCTATTACACATGATACACTTTTTTATGAAGCCCCAGTATAGGATTACAGGTAAATATATTCCATTTACATTGAAACATTGGTTCAGTGTGTCTTCAGTTGCAGGTGGCTTTTCTGATACTGATGCAACAAAGCATAGAATCACTTTCACCACTATGACAAACCATAGAGTTGTGTTGCAGGAAGAGCTGGGAACAGACAAATTTGCAGTGCAATGCAGTCATTTCCCCCATGTTCTACTGCCTTTCAGCCACAGCAAAAGGCTGAGGCGCCACTACAGGACAGCCAGTTTGATAGATTTAGAGACCAAATTCAAGCCAACCCAACCTTGACAATGACATGGCCCGCACGTGGTAGCACAAAGGTAGTCACCTGCAGCTTAATCCAACCATCAGACACCCCACATGAAAAAGGGATGAAAAAGCCTAGACTTCTCCAGCGGGGCGCAACAATTTTGCACCCCGTATGACACAACGTGGCATGATTTGTGTGTGGCTATCTGTGCAAGGGTATGAGTTTCGAAGCCTTTGGAGGCAAATCTTCACACTTGCTGACACATTGGTGAAAGGCGATTTTCTGTAATGCCAGGGTGTAAGCCAGGGAGTACAAATGGGCGTGAAGGACTATGTGTGGGTGTGTGTGTTTCTATATCTGTGTGAGTCAAACATGTCTCCAAGAAGCTGTCTGTCTGTGTGGGTGACTGATAAGAGGCAGTGAGTGTGAAGCGATTAGAGCAGAGAAAGCACAGAGCTAAAAAAGTGTGACAGCTCCATGAGAAATTAAGTTGGAGATTTTTTTATACCTTATTTCTACCAGATAAAATTCACAATTTTTCTTTGTTGAAATTTGCTAATTTGTCAAGTTTTGCTTTGCAGTTGCGTGAAAACTGAGCCATTTCAAGAACAATCAAGAATCAGTTTATTTATATAGCGTCAATTTACAACGGATGTCGTCTCAAGGCCCTTTACAAGACAATCATTTCAAATCATAGATAGATCGTTACAAATCAGTTTGAAAAAGTTTCCATTTCAAGGAACCCCAGAAGAATAAGATTCAAAGGCATTGTCTTCAAAATCAAGGTCAAACTTGCACCTAAAACTGGCCTTAGTGAAATAAAAATCGCCTTTCTAAATCAGGGATAGGTCTCAGAAGTGAAAATGATATGTGTGTGGTATAACTAGAAGAAAGCTGTTATATATAAATGTCTTTAATTGCGTAAAACTTTACCTGTCTTTGACGTATTAATTATATGGCTTGCTAGATGCCGCATTGAAAACCTCGTTAATGAAACAAGTATAACTATACATGTACTTACATCTACATGTAGGAGTGGGACATGACACATAGATGTAAAAAGCCATTAACAGATGATGATGTACAAATCTAGCCATTGATCTGAAAAGCTGAAACCAAGCTACACCATAACCTTTTTACCTCTAACATATGCATGGGAGCCATTCAATAAAAGCCAAAACAGATCCCCAAACAAAAAAAAAAGATGTGCTGCACAACAATATTTTCCATATGCAGCAAAATAACACCCATAGTGTTATCAAAATGAGTTTTGTTGACTGTTTACTGTTTGGCATTTAAAAACATATTTTCCCCTACCCCCCTTATGAGGTTATGGAATTGGAAACCATAGTTGATTCTAGAGATCCTGACAAAAAGACCATAGGTGGTAAGGACCGTGAATATCAAATACACAATGCACTTTAACACTGGTACACCCCAAGGATATTTCCTTATGCCCCTCTGCTCTACCTTTTGCCCTCATGACTAAACAATCTTAAAAAATCAAAACCTCTTTTTTGATTCATATCCGTCCATGTGGAAGCCTGTTATTGAATGTTATCAAGCTGAACTCGAGTCAGCTGGTTTAGGTTTCCAGGGATTAACAGCAACAGTTTATCAGCAAATCTTCACTGTTCCTATTACGTAAACGTGACCAGAAATTCACCTTTATGATACTCTTTCTGTGAAACTTGAGTAGGTTCAGGATGGATTATAGACCCCGTGTGTGGGAATGAACATAGGAGGATTACACACTGGACAAGTCAAAGGTTTACCAAACTATTAGTCAAAAGATTTACAAGCAACCAACAGTCTGCAGCAGAGTACATAGGAAAAACCTAAAAATCCCTTTGTGATCATTAAAGTTTATTTATGCTGAGACAGTACATTTGGGTAACAGTTCATGAGTCTTGACTATTCTACTTTCATTTATGAAAGGTTTGACTCTCAGTCATCTTTATTTTAATTTGAAATAGGATTGAAAATTTCTATCACTTCTAAATTTAGTCAAAGTTGTTGCATTTCCTCTGTACTATCGACAGTCTAGCAACCGCTATATTTGTTAAAGACTTACCCTAACTTCTAAGAAAAAAGAAAATCAGAGGAATGTTAGTATTGATTCCAGACAAACAAAATCTTACAAAACAATATTTGCTTGAATAAAAATCCAGGAGGATATATTTTATTTTTATTCATTAAGAATGTTAGGAAGCCCAATAGAAGAATTTTTTTAATGAACAAACGTGGGAAAAATATCCAGTTTGTGTTCCAAGTGAAGCTATAAAATTGTCTTCAGACTGTGTACACAACTGCAAAAAGAGTTTATTGTTAACATTAGGGATCTTCAGAACATAATTGAGCTTTAATTATTGCCTTCTTCTCCCGTAACTGCATTAAAAAATAGACACTTAATTAATGATAGAAAATAAAAAGGAATGGTTGGCGAGATGTTTTTACAACAACAGAAATCCCACTCTTTAGTAATCCTCATGTCTCAAGCTCTAAGACCAACCATTAAGTCTTATTTGTGTGTTTTCCAAGGATAGATTTTCTTTGTCTACTTGTCTGTTTATGCCCAAAGGCCAATTATAAAATCATTTGGTATTATGATGTATATCTGAGTAAAGTGTAGTCTTTTTCCAGTGCCTCCCCTGTGTGGAAAGTAGAGAATACCAGTAAGATATGTCTCTTGGCCTTGTGGCAAATGAAAAAGATATGGTACAAAGACATCTTTTATAGATCTATTTTCTCTTTTTCCCCAGACCTGGATAAGTGCTTTAAAAAGGCGCTTTTGGAGTGCATCTTTGAATCTTGTTTTCATTGTGACTGAACACTGTTCTGAAGACATTTCACATCAGGAAAATGTATATTTGTTAAAATCACACTGTCACTCACCCTGACAAGCATATGTGGAAAGGGTCCTCGGGAGTTTTCAGGCACATTTATGGGAGGGATGACCCAATCTCTCTTCTGCCGTCTCAAACTGTTCACAGAAGAACCTCTCTGATGTCTTCGAGAAAACTTGATAACCCTGGGTTGGGACTCCCATACCCGTGACAGCATTTCTTCAAAGCCGATCTAAAAACAGATAAAAAGAAAACCAAATCATAAACCTTGTGATGCAACAAGAAAATCCAACAGCTGATCGGCCCTGAGAGGACATTGGCTGGCTGGAAAGGCCAGGTTGTTCTCTTTGCTGTGAAAGCTGTTTTTTAGCATAAAAAAAGAATGCTCGATTAATTATCAGTAGAATCAGTTAGAAATTATGCCAGGAAAACAGAGGAAACCCGCAGAAAATAGGTAGGTAGACGGTTGCGTTTGAAAATTTGCCACAGGAAATCACCTAAAATAGTTAAGGTATCCTCTGGGATAGGGGGGAGATGCTTGATTCAAGTGACTGAATTTCTTATTCAACATACAGTCAAGTTTGGCAAAAGCCGGATAATGAGCAAGGACTAAGGTCTGAGATACCAGATATAGCTGATAACCTACAAAAGTTCGATTTTTCTTGTTTTTTTGTGTGTAAAAATGTAGTAGTTTTCAGGCTGATAATAATCCACATAAAACTGTCCAGGCTTAGAGACAGAGGCGAGCAAAGAACACAGATTACGCTTAAATATTGCTTAATTGCTTGTTTCCAAACCGTTAGGAAGGCAAGGGAAGGCAAGTTTATTTGTATAGCACATTTTCGTGTACAAGACAATTCAAAGTGCTTTACATAGGAAAAAAGAGCTGAAAATTAAACAATAAAATAAAAATTAAATAAAAATTAAATAACAATAATAATAGTAATAATATTCTCAGTTGCTATATGCACAGTTAAATAAGGCAGTTTTCAGCATGGATTTAAACAACGGCAGAGTTGAAACCAGTCTCACCTCTTCAGGGAAGACTGTTCCAGATTTTAGGAGCATAAAACTGGAATGAAGCCTCTGCTTGTTTGGTCCTGACTCTGGGCATCAGCAGAAGGCCAGTACCTGAGGTTCTCAGAGTCCGGGCTGGTTCATATGGCTCTAACATGTTAGATATGTACTTTGGGGCTAAACCATGAAAAGACTTGTACACAAGCAAGGCTGTGTTGTAGTCTATTCTTTGAGTGACAGGAAGCCAGTGCAGACACTTGAGCACTGGACTAATGTGGTCATATTTCCTGGTTTTGGTCAGAACTCGAGCAGCAGCATTCTGGATGTTCTGAAGCTGTCTTTAGGCTAATTTAGAAAGCCCAGTGAGCAGGCTGTTACAGTAGTCTAACCTGCTAGAGATTTCTAGGTCTGGTTTAGAGACTATTCCTTTGATTCTGGCAATGTTTTAAGATGGTAAAAGGCTGCTGGTGTTACTGATTTAATGTGGCTGTTGAAGTTCAGGTCAGAATTGAGTATCACCCCAAGATTTTTGACTTGATGTTTAGGTTCCAGAGAGAGCGTCAGAAGGTAACTGATGACACTTTCTCTTAGTTTCGGTGGGCCACAGACAACGATTTCAGTTTTGTCTGAGTTTAACTGGAAGAAGTTGTTCTGCATCCCCAGACTGATCTGTTCAATAAAGTGACACAATAAATCAACAGGCCCATGTTCTCCTGCTGTCAGCGACACGTAGATCTGAGTGTCATCAGCATAGACACATCATGGCTGCGTATTAGCTGGCCCAGTGGAAGCATGTACAGATTTAATAAAAGGGGTCCCAGGATCAACCCCTGGGGAACCCCACAGGTCACACCCATTCGGTCGGAGACGCAGTTCCCAATTTGAACAAAGTAACACCTGTCCTCCAGGTAGGACTTGAACCAGTTGAGAGCCATACCAGTGATTCCCACCCAGTCTTTTAACCTCTGTAATAAAATCACATGGTCAACTGTATCAAAGGCGGCGGTCACATCCGGCAGAACTAGGACAGAGACTTTGCCTTCATCTGAGTTTAGGCGGATGTCATTTGTCATCTTGATTAGAGTTGTCTCAGTGCTGTGGTGGGGCCTAAAGCTTGACTGGAAAGCATCAAACACATTGTTAAACAGGAGAAAGTCAGTCAGCTGTTGGTATACAACTTTTCCCAGCACTTTTCCTTAGAATGGCAAGTTTAATATGGACCGGTAATTGTTCAGTATTGTGGCATCCAGACTTCTTTTCTTTAGAAGAGTCTTAAAGGCAGCAGTTTTCAAGGCATTTGGGAATATTCAAGTCTGAAGTGAGTGGTTGATTAATGAGCAAGTTGTGGCAGCAAACTGCTCAGCAAAGACTTTAGGAATCTAGTGGGTAACTCATCCAGGTAGCAAGTAGATGGACTCAGGCTGCAGATGATCTGTTAAACTGTTGTATCGCAAACAAGTGTGAACTGTGTCAGCTCTATATGTGTAACTGGGGGTAGAGGAGCTATGTCTGTTGTGAAAACATTTTTGATGCCTTGAACTTTGTCACTAAAGAATACTGCAAACTCCTGACATTTGGATGTAGAAATCAGTTCCAAGGGCATTGAGACTGGGAGGTTTGTTAATCTGCTTACTGTAGCAAACAGAACAGGAGAGTTGTTTCTGAAAAATAGCTCTCTCTGGTTCTAAGCAAAGTCTGGTTGAACACGCTTTGACTTACGCCATTTCCGTTCGGCTCTCCGGCACTCCCTTTTCTGTATCCTGACCGAGACCTCTTTTCTCCATGATGACCTTTGTGTACTTTTAACCATTTTAACCTTGACAGGAGCAATGACATTCACAACCTTCAAGACACTTGATGTGTAAGAGTTCAACATATCATCACCATTAGAACACAGAGCCTTTTCAAACCTAATCATTTTCAAAAACTGAATCCCTGTGTTGCCATCAATAAGTCTTCCTTGAGTAACTGTAGGGCCAGCTGTTGGCTTGGGTGTAACAGAAAGGTCAAAGAGAACACAACAATGATCATACAAAGTGACATCCACAACACCCACATTTAAAATAACAACACCCTTTGAGATAAGCACATCTAGAGTGTGTCGTCTGTTGTGTGTAGGCTTGTTGACATGCTGAGTTAGACCAAACACCTCAAGGACAGCAGTGAGTTATTTACACTGCTTATCTTGGGCTGCATCCATGTGCAGATTCAGGTCCCCTGTTATGACCAGACAGTCAAAATTAGAGGATACAATTGAAAGAAGTTCAGTAAAATCATCAATAAAACACTTCCTCTGAGGTTTGTAGATGGTAATATAAAGAATGGAACATTGTTTGGTATCCATTTTGAATGATACGTACTCAAATGATGAAAAAAACCCCAAATGCTAATTTATGGATGGGTATATTGTCCCTGAACATGGCACAAACCCCCCACCCCTCTGGTTTTGATGTGTTTCAGATAAAACATTTAAGTGAGGTGGACTAGCTTCAATCAGGACTGTATTAGCTGTGTTTTTATCGAGCCATGTCTCAGTTAAAAACATAAAATCAAGGTTATGAGATGAAATCAAATCATTAATCAGAAAGGTTTTCCCTACCAAAGATCTGACATTTATTACAGCGAGTTTCAGCGTGTTACTGTTGTTTGCTGACTGTGGCTGACGAGTAGTAAACACAAGATTTGTGATGCGTACAGACTGTTTTGGAATGTTTTGATGGTGGACTAATCCTTTTCTGTTCCGTATTACTACAGGGATGAAGGAAGGTACTTCCACATCGAGCTTAGAATTAGAAATATGTCAAATGAGCCATAGGTACATGCAGTACTGCTGCCTGGACCCGATGCATATCATATCGTTCTCTTTATTATTATTATTATTTTCGCTTTATTCTGACCTTGGCCGCTGGAGCAGAATGGGAACTCCAAACAGAATAGATTAGCTGCAAACAGCCTGACTCCAGATCTATTGAGGCAGAGACCATCTTCCTTAAAATAATGTCTGTGGTCCCAGAAAAAACTGAAATTGTCAATATAACTAAAAGTGTAAGTGGCACACACACCTGACAGCCATATGTTCAGGCTGAACAGCCTGCTGAACCTCTCAACTCCTCTCATTGGTGGTAGAGGGCCACTGATGAACATGCATCCAAATTATTAACTGTATCTAATAGCTTCTTGAAGTCGTTTCAGATCCCAGGTGTAGAATAAGGGTCTTAACAGTTGGATGTTCAGCCAGAATTTCAAAATTATTGTCACTAACATCTGATACCATGTCCTTTGGAAAGTACAGTATTTTTTGTACGTTTCCCACATACATCTTTTACATCCTACATCATCAGACAGCATGGTGTTAATTTCCACTGTTATGCTGATGATACACAATTGTATTTATCTATAAATCCTGATGAATCCAGTCAGTTTGGTAGATTACAGGCATGTCTAGTTGACATAAAAATGTGGATGACATTAAACTTTCTGCTCTTGAACTCTGAAAAGACAGAAGTTGTTATCTTTGGACCAGAACCTCTAAAAAAGAAATTGCTTAGTCAGCCACTTGACCTGGATAGAATCAGGTTGGCATCTGGTGATAATCTAAAGAACCTTGGTGTTATTTTTGATCAGGAAATGTCTTTCAAGTCTCATATAAAACAGGTCTGTAAGATTTCCTTCTTTCATCTTAGGAATATAGCAACAATTAGAAATATTCTCTCTAGGAAAGATGCTGAAAAGCTAGTCCATGCATTTGTTACTTCAAGGCTTGACTATTGTAACTCTTTATTAGCAGGAAGTTCACAAAATGCAAATAAAAGTCTACAGTTGGTCCAAAATGCTGCAGCAAGAGTTCTGATGAAGCTTAAAAAGAGAGATCATATCTCCCCAATTTTAGCTTCCTTTCATTGGCTCCCTGGCAAACTTAGAATAGATTTTAAGATTCTTCTTTTGACATATAAAGCCCTCACTAATAAAGCTCCATCGTATATTAGAGATCTGATTACTCCTTATGTCCCTAACAGAGCACTTCGCCCTCAGACTGCAGGTTTACTGGTGGTTCATAGAATCTCTAAAAGCACAATGGGAGGCAGATCTTTCAGTTATCAGGCTCCTCTCCTGTGGAACCGGCTTCCAGCTTTAGACCGTGACGCAGACACCCTGTCTAGTTTCAAATCTAGGCTTAAAACCTTCCTGTTTGATAAAGATTATAGTTAGGAAGAGGTAGAGAAGAAAGCCTAATCCGGTTGGGGGAGGAACTCTTGACAGATGGTTCTCCTTTGCTCTACCTTCTTCATGTCTCACTCTATAGGGTTAAGTTATTTAAGTTTTTCTATAGTTATGCTGCTATAGGCTTAGACTGCTGGAGGACAATCTGACCACTTCTCTCTCTGCTACTTTCTTCCTTTGTCCAATCTACTTAGTTACCGTTATTTCAAACTTGTTAACCTTTTGTTTT
>JAVLVB010000211.1:4713118-4728798 GCA_032876305.1 Orestias chungarensis | reverse complement strand
ATATATATATATATATATATATATATATATATATATATATATATATATATATATATATATATATATATATATATATATATATATATATGCCTTAATTTACTTTGAAAACACCATGATTACATCTTCACCCCATGTTATTGCCTAAATGCCCTTAATTTACAACAAAAACTGGTAAAATCTCTAGTTGTGACATAAAAAGTGGCATCTAAATATAGTATGTACGGGTGAATGCAGTGTTTGCATGGTGGAGATTAAGTCAATCCATGTGGGGAATCACGTGAGATGGCCTTAAAGCAGGCATATGTTCAGAGATCTGTGCAAAAATAATGCATTAACATATTCGGGGGTAAATCTGTATGTAAGTTTGTCTCAGATTGAATGTGGATATATGCGCACGTTCTGTACGTAGACAAAGTGTGTGTCTACTGCTTGCTAGGGGCCCTTGAACCCTAAAGGCATGAAGAACCAGCTGCCATCCCTCAGTTCCCAGGCATCCCTCACACTTCTGGGGAAGTAATAGGGCTGGTGGATCCAGAGCCCTGAAGCAGACATCTGGAGGTTATCAGTCAGACAAACAGGCATAGCATCACAACAAAAGTGTGTGATCACTTCCAATTCTTTGTTCAGCATGTCTTTTTTATGTTATTAGCAGTGAATATCCCTAAGTTGAAACACATCACAGTAAAAAATTCTTCAACAAGAAAAATATTCTCCTTTGAGATCCTTTTATTAAAACCAAAATTCTAACACTAAAATGAAACTGACAAAAAATATTGAAGTTCTTAATGCTGTTTTACTGTTGAGACCTTCAGCTTCTCATCAAACTCTCTAAAGACAATCTAAAACTTCAAACGTTCAAAGCACTTTGCTTGAGCTCGATTTCCAACGACCAAAAGACACCGGGGTCCAGTGTTCTAGCCTGACATTCATTGTCGTAATCTATCCTCAACAGGAGAGGCTGCTTGGGTTGAGCGCGGTGAAAAATGCAAATTAAATAAGTACTTAAACCATTTCCAGCAACCAGTGGACTCCAGCTTCATTGGTGCATGACTGAAGGAGCTACGATCTGGTGGAGACGGCAAACAGTCGAGCCATGAAATCAGCTTGAGTTGGAGAGCACTCAATGATGGGCTCTACCTGCACAAGGTGTGATAGCCTGAGCACATAAATGCAGCCCAAATGGCTTTCAGCCAAAGATGCTCCACATTTAATATGCTGTGGTATTGTACACTAGAAAATTAAATGCTAAAAATTATCAAGTGGTAAACACTGAAAGTATGCTAATTTCTGCTTCTGAATGAGAATTGGGAGATATCAAGCCGGGTTATTAAAAGCAAATTAGTTCCCTTTCACTGGTGCTGCACAACAAGGCAAGCGCAGCAAGAGAAAAAATATATTAGGGAGCTGAAGCCAGTTCATTTAAACAGCAAAGCTTGTCATTTGAAAGACCATACCAAACCTCTCTTACCCTTGTTTGTCTCTAGAGAGAATGAACACCCGAGACAATGCTATTCAAAATCAAATTTATGGCCCAATCCCATATTTAGTTTTTATAGTATTACACAAGGATAGGATTGTAATTATAGCTTTGTTGTGTCTTCTAATATAACATCCATCCGTCCATTCATCCATTTTTTGTACACCCTTGTCCCTATTGGGGTCGGGTGGGTCTGCTGGCGGCTTTCTCCAGTTTACAACCAGCGAGACGCAGGGGTACACCCTGGACAGGTCGCCAGTCCACCCAAATACATAAATAATTCGTAGAACAACAACGAAAAAGGTTTCAAATAACATAGAATGATTAGCTTCAAATGTCTATTCATAACACACATAAAAAGTAAGTGAATAGAGCTGTGGATGGAAATGCTCAGTTGCTTGCTCAACGATCAGGTATGAATACTTTGGCAAAGCTTTTTATACTATGATACACTTAATATAATTGCTGGAGCTGAAGGTGAAGTTAACTTGGAACTCTTTAACCTGTTGTGATGCTTATTGCACAATGTGCAATGTGGACTTAAATCTATTACTGGCATGTGTACATTTTTGCTCAGTAACGTGGTTTAGTTGGTGGGAAAACCCATGTTGCTTCATAGTTACAGTGCAAATACACACTAAACAATGAACAGTGTTCCTACACAAATTCCATATGAAGCTTGTTCTTCTATTTAGAAATACAGATTAACTTAGATTTTACAGAATCTACACCACTTTAGTTTGTAAAATAAGTACAAACACCCATTTTTTATTTAATTTTTAAGGTTGGGATCTCTAATAGTTTTTTTCAGCTAAACCAGACAGAATTTAAACATCTAAGGTCAAGTTTTGAACAACCCAAAAAAGCAGTGAAAGAGCCTGTAATTGACTGCCTTACAGTAACTCCAAACTCAAAATATTAAAGGTTAAACTTAATTTTTAATGTGAGAAAAAGAAAAGTATTACCTGATGTACAAATCACAACCATTGGAAAGAAAGTAAGTATTTTACATTTTAGAAAATGAAGTCTGCACTCTTTTTTTCATCTAGATTCATGTAGCCTTAATAATTCTACAATGATGACCATGTCACCTTTTTGGGTCTGGGTGTAATGGTAAAAATTAAAGAAAAACCCATCTTAAAAACACAATCAAAGCTTTATTGAAGAGCAATTATACAGTTTTAAATCCATATTATGCAGACAAACTTTCCTTATATATTGAGTTGTCAGTTATACGAACTTTTGATCTTTGATCAGAAGGGGGAATAATGTGGGGATATGACTGAGTACAATTACTAGAATTAATGGCAAACAAATAAGGAGCAAAGCTTAGTAACTAATTAGATTAGAGAAATGACTAGAAGAACAACCAACTTTATATAAACGGAGCTAATTACAGAAAATTACAAAATAATTGTAAAATATTAAAAAAATCAGATTTTCCAATCCACGGGTATAAGACATTTATGATCCCCTGAATAAACACTTTAATGTCTAAATTTACTAATACATTTTATTACATACGCTAACAAGAAAAGTCTGGTAAAAGTGACCAGAGAACAAAAACACCGCAGTGGTGATGCAGCACACATAAAAAACTCACTCACCAATTGATGTAATAAAAAACAAAAGACTTTTTTCACTCTCAATTATTTAATCTTTCTCTTTCTCCACGAACCGTGGAACATAATTATACAGTAAAGCTACATCATATCACCTGGTCTTCGCAGACTCTACCAGAGTGGAACATTAGCTCAATCAATGTCAATTATTTCCCAGTCTCCATTATTGTACCCGCAGGAGTGGGAAGAATTTTAATCCTCACTCTGCAACAGCTTTACCTACATGAGTCTTGGGCTTTTTGTCATGATTAGAAACATTCGGGAACATTTTGCCCAATGGCGTTCAACAAGTATCACAGGAGACAGGTGACAAGGGATTTGGCGCTCAGCGAAGGGCTTTGTTGGAGGAAGTCCCTCTAACTGTGCCTACATTTACTTTGTAAGGTTGTAGTTTATGATTACGAACAAAAATGTGATAGAGAATACGTCCGAATGTCTATTAATTGCATGCCAGTGTATACAGACAGCAACTTAAAGTGGCTTAAAAATTCAAAGGAAGTCTCTGATTGTGTTTTATGGTGTTTATTGTAGGAATCAATATTCTGCGGCTTAACTTTCTGATTCGGGAACTTAATCAATGAAGATACTTTTTGTCATTCTTCAAAATGATTCCCATCCAATCAGGGACACAAGGCTGCTCCTCAAATTCACACTCTTTTACAGAACTTTTCAATCAAATTTAATTAAGTTTAGCTTCCATCAAACATGAGTAATTAAGTCTGAAGTCTTAAACAGAGATTTGTAATCACCATTTGCTGGCTCATTAGAGAGAAGAAGCTTGAGAGCTAGCCACATTAATGTTCACAACCTGTTGCTCTAGTTTTTAAAAGGAATGAGATGATGAAACAGTAGCAATTAATGCAATTTAATTGAGTGGTGTCTCTCTAAAGTGTAAAAGCTAGGAGCTTCTGTTGGAAAACAAAATATACCATGCTAAATCCTTTCAAAAATCTTTTTAAATCTATTGACAATTTTTCTGTACGTTCAAACTAAAAAAACGAGAAAACCTGTTAAATGAAAAGAATGCATATTTGAATAGGCACGACGTCTCTTAGCTTAATATTTCATCGATTTATCATACTTAGTTTCAGCCCACTTTAGATCACACGTGCCCTGTGTTATATTAAGTTGAAGCGGTCCTGCTTTAATTTTTCTTGAGATTCGACTTCTTTGTAAAAATAAATATATATGGGTTTAAAAGACAGGCGGTAGTTCATTTAATTTAGAGGAAGCCAATTAAAAGCATGGAACATTGCATGGAAGATTTTTCTAGATATTAACTTGCAAAAAACAAACAAACAAAAAAAAACATTATACTCTTTGTTTCAAATTCAAACTTGTGCAGTACTTTGTTTTGTAATATTACAAAAAATTCAAATAAAATGTTTGAGAAATTTGACAAATTACTAATTAATTCAAAATGTATAAATATTTGAAGGCATATTTCAACTGTCAATGCAGTTGTCAGTTACCTTTGAAATTGTGCAGAGGTATTATTTTGCAGAAAGATACTAGTTGTCTGTTTTTGCACATGATGTCAAAATGAGGACAATCATTTTTGAAGAAAAACATGTTTTACGTTTTTCCTTTCAGTACATCTGTTTCTTCTTCAGTTGAATTGTACAAAATACATTTCATGACTGATTAATATGATTCATTATGGGTTTTTTAAAATCTAAAACACTGTAGTTTAAACAGGACTTTGTTCTCTATCTAGAGCCAACCATAACACCAGTAGCAAAGTAGGTTTAAAAGGTTAAGTTAAATCTCTGTGATAAAGTTGAGTTGGTTAAGGCTCTATTTTAATAGGAAGCTAGAGAAAGGGTGAACCATTTACCAGCTGATAGAAGCTGTGTGGATTTCTATTTAAAAATTTCACCAATTTTATTCAGCGAGATAAAACACAGAACACACAATTCTGCCTGTTTATGATTCAACAGATAAGCTTCAAGTCATATTAAAACAACTAATCTCAAGATTCAAGATTCTTTTATTGTCATTCGCATCACATGAGAATACATGAGCATGGACGAAATTACAGTTCCAGAACACCCATCCAGACAAACATGGGACGACAGGTGACTGAGGCCATGCATTATCAGAAGATGCTGCCTCATCCTGAGGCGCATCCATTGTAAGCGCTGCCTTTCTGTGAGGAGGGAAATGCCACATTAGGGTGAGGTGAGGAAAAAAAAGACATTTCACACTTTATCCTTGACAGGATATAGCTTGAAGTGCAAAAAAACCCTCTGCACAAAGAAAAAGCATAAAAAAAAACACAGAGAGAAAGCAGGAGGAAGATCCAGCAGGGGGTGCGGTCAAGGCAGTGTAGAATGGGTATATGTTTGTGTGTGTGTGTAAGGCTGTGAACTGGCATGCCTTGTCCTTGAAGATGTTATCAATCGGTCCACTCTGAACAGTTGCACAAATGCGAAATGTAAAAACTCTTTGGTTTATTCTTGTTGTTTTATGATTATTCTTTAATTCTCTTTCAGTGTTTTGTTAGTCTTCTCGGGAAGGACATTTAAAAAAGCCAACAACATGAACAGGTTTGGCCGTCTTAGTTGTCCACAAAAAACATAGCAACAACTTACATAGTGTCATAGATGGAGTGCAAAGATATAATCTGGTGACTAGAAACATATGGCCTGGTTTATGTTTTTTTAGGAAATAATAACAATAAAAACTTCCAGAATAATTAATGTTCCTTTCACAAATCAGTCTAAACTAAATTACATCAGAAACAAAGACTTGTTTGGCAGAAATCAAACATAGCATTCCAGAAAAGGAATCTAACATCCTCAAAAAAACAGAGATAGAAGTGTCATAGTTAAGTAGATACTTTGCAGGACCTTTACTGAACACTTGAGTGTCAGACTCTTTCTTAAATTGTTTTTAATTTTAGCAGTACTGGAACCCGCAACATGTCCATGACCCAAAACCCACCAGTTGAACAGGTGTGTGTCAGGATAAAACACGGTTACTTTTTGTTTACATGCGGTTAAACAACTGTTTTAATAAGAACTGGATAGGACGTCTTTGAATTTTTTACAAGACGCTTGTTTCAAATTAGCCCCAAGCAAATTTATGCCATCATTAATTTTTGACATTACACCTACACAGAGACAAGTAAGGTCAATATCAATTTTGTGTCCATCGCAGGCTGTTGTACCTTTGAGAGTGTTAAAGGGTGAAGATGTCCAGCGAGGGCCAGCTTTACGGTGGTCTCCCAGATGTGGGGATCATGTAGTCCCCGTGCCGTCACCATAAATTGGACAGGCTCCGAGAGGTTGGCTACCTCCTGCTCCGTGTAGACGCTACCATCGGGCCTCACGCTGAAGTTTGGGTCGCTGCTTACAAAGCCCACTTCTCTGCTGCGTTGGCAATCCTCAAACTTCACTGCAGGGAAATACAGAACGAGAGAGTGAAGGTAAAGGATAAGACAGAGAGCGAAGGCATGGAGATTTACTTTGCAAGGTGTTCGCAAATCCCTGACACATCTGGCAGGCTTAAGATTAAACCGCATCCATCAAGACATATCTCAAAATATCGCATCCCTCCTGCTGTCACTTCAGATTCACAGTTTTGACATCTTTGGCAAAACAAACTGCTTATCTCCTAGTGAACACAGAGAGAAACCTAATACTTTTTCATATAATTTGTTCTCCCCAAGCTGGACCTTAAGTTAAAAATATTTTTTTACCCAGGGTTCCCAAAGGAGTGCATGAGGAGATGGTCAGAAACACAATGGGGTGACTGACCAGATACAGCACAATGCACACGTAGGTCTGGAATGACATTCTTAGGGTTCTGCTTCACTGACCCAAAAGAAAGCGGAGCTGAAAGGAATCTCACGTTTGCATGCACAGACATAAATTTTAATTTCTCTTTCCAGATGTCTGGGTATAAAGGTGTTTCCTGTCTTTTTACTTTACACGTGTGATCAGTTAGTAAAGAAGCACAGACAAAGATGCTTTGAGGCTGTTCAGGTCCAGCTCACAAAAAAATGCCACTGCAGTATAAAAAGCACGGGCGAAACAGACTATCTCAGACTTATATTCTGTTACAGGATTTAATTAACTTTCTGCCTGATTCTTTTAAATGCTTCACAGCGCGATGTGATATCTAAATGACTCATTGGTATTTTAAACATGCCTGGTACAAACAAAAAGAACAAAAAAAATCACATTCTGTCCGTTGTTTCAGTCTACCCCCAAGAAATGTGGATGCATGCACTTTGATCTTATCTAAGGAACTCTGGCTGCTGATAACCAGACAAATTGATTTCATAAATCATCCTGGGAACACATCGTCTGTTATGAACTACAGAAGGGTGATTTCTCAAAAATCCAGCGTGAAGAATTCTGCACAGCAAGCTTTTTATCAAGCCATCTATTTAATTTATCGCTCAGCTTCCTGTCAAAAGCAGCTCCAAAACAACAGGCTAATAAAGCAGAGGATCTCCTCAGCCAGAGCAGCTTAGCATCGCACAAATGAGGCTGCTTGTTTTCAGCCTCTGAGTAATTGCATGCGTAATGGCGACGGGTGGTAAACACAGTTCTGAGGATGTGCATCTGTCTGTGTTAGAAAATCTAATCCATATTTTCATTTGAGAAAAATAAAAACAGACACAAACACAAAGGCAAGCAGCGTGTCTTTGAGAATATTAGCTGTGGTTTGAAATCATTGCTTTGCTTTTGGGATCAATTTTCAGTGACTGTTGTGGAAACGTGATAGATAGGGTTTACCATCAGATCGTGAAAACAGGTCTTGATTTTCACAATGTCCAATGAGAAATGCTTCATTAGATGGAAGTTGAAATACCAAACATTCTGTGCCCCCTATAACCATTTCTGTATTGGGGTGCATTACTCTGTAACTTGCCGGGGAGGATTACAGTCACTAATAAAGAGCACACAGAAATGGTTAAAAATTCTAGGACAGTTGGTGTAATAATAACATCCATATAAATTGATATGAGCCCAAAGATGTTACTGGAGATATCTGTTCAGAGTGTCAAGCTGCATTCTTACTTTTATTTTATAATGCATCCAGGTGGAATGAGTTCCCCTGGTTAGCAACATATAAAAATATAGCTATTAGCTAGGGTTAGGTTTAAACATAGGGGAAATCTAACCTATCAGACCTGGTTACTTTAATTTATTCCTTCATGGTCAAGCTTTGATGCTGACATTTCCACTAAAAGAGCTTTTGATGAAAAACTCTACAACTATGCAGCGTTATGTAACACAGACAGTATTGCACAATATATTTTGACACCTTTCTATCAGAACCAGCACCAACTTAGTAATTTTTTATGTTATTTTATTTGATTGGACTTAAAGGGCCCAGAATGCTCTGGGGTCATAGGGAGGATTCCAATAACAGACCAATAACCCTGTTGCTTATTCATCACTATTCCTAACTTGGTTTGAGACTTGTATATTGGGGATGCAATGCTTCGTTCATCAAGACATTTGGATCTTTTTCAAACTCAGTCAGATCCTTGGTGTTAATGCTTGGCCATTTTTCCAGCTTCTAAGGCATATATCACACCCATTGACAGGTTCCCCAGTGATGACATAATCAGTATTATTTGCTTCACTTGTCCGCGGTCATAATACTATGCTTGATCAGTTTGTAACACAGAAGTGTTGTCGAGAGATAAATTGTTATGGCACACGTGTACTATGCAAATGACATCAATTGGCTTGAACCGAGCTAATTTTTGTCACTTTGACAGGTTTCTAGTGGTGCAGCAGGGGAACCAGGGCTTAAGGACACGAGCATGATTTAGGAACGTGCGTGTGTGTGTGTCCAAAGTGTAGGTGCACACTGGCAGTGTGAGATAGTACTTCCATCGTAATTAATGTGTCTTTCTTGGTGTTAATGCTTAAATCTTAACTGGCAGCCCTTTGAGGTGTGGTGCCGACTGTTGACATGGGAACACTTGGGTGGTCTGTCAGGAACTAGCAACACAACATACTTTTGGAATAATATCTTTGATTTTCAAGGTTTGCAAGCCAGTGGCCAGTCGTGTGAATCCACTCGTGTCTACTGAGTCTATATATATCTAGGAAGCCCTCTGTGTTTAATGCTGAATCCTGATTCAGAAACCAAATTTGTTCTTTTGTGAGTCCCTGACAAAGAAAAAAAGACTTTTGGGTGGAATGAAGAACATGGAAGAGGGAGATACAACACATATTTAACTAAATAAATCAAATGAACAGAGGTGGAAATCATAGCTTACAAAAAAAACATCGTATAGTTTACAACAACAATCAAAATCTGAAACAACCTGCTAATCAAATGCATTTTAACTGACTATAAAGAATGGAAACAACCTCTGCAAAAGCAGGGTTTTGAAAGCTTGGTGTTGTACAGCAAATAGTGTATTAACACAATTTTAGGAGGGAAAGAAAACAGCAATGGCCTTAGGGGAACAAAAGTTTATGCTTCAATTCAGTGTGGGAAGGGATATATGGGCCTTTCAGAGATATTGTATTTGAAGTCAACCATTCTACACATAGAAAGATACGTTAAAGGTGAAATACTAATCGCTGCTAGTATAAGTATAAACATAAGGTTATAAGGATATTACAACCTTTATTTAAGTCTTCACAAAGTCTACTGTACATTACTGGCTGGAGGTTTTAATGTCCATCTGAATAATTGGCTAGATATCAGGTTTTTCTTTTTAATTATTAGTCGTTATGGATGATAAGTATATGTAATGATTTTATCTGTTTTGTTTTGTGCTGCTGCCTATCTTGGCCAGGTTACTTAGCAAAGTATGGTGGGTCCATCTAAACCCCACTTCAAAGGTAGGGTTTCAAAAGATAAGCGGCATCTGTAGGCTGCTGACAGCACAGATCTTACATAAATCCATACTTTTTCAACTGTTAAAAAGTATGTATGTTCAAAACAATCCCAATCATTGCTGGCTTTGAAGTTCACCACCGAGTTGTCTTTTCAGGAATGCTAAACGTAAAAGAACAAGAAAGCACTGTCAGAAGATGTTTTTATTTTATTAGTTATAAATACACCATATGAGAAAAATCCTAAACAAGCCAGATAATAAAAACAACACTTGTAATCCTTAGCTATATAACATATTGAAGGGTTAGCTGTAAGATTTTTACCGAGCATCTGTAAATTTAAAGCAAATGTTTTATTTTTGAGGACACCAGGAGAGGGGATTGGTAATCTGTAAAACAATGGAGACGCTCTTTCAAGTGCTCTTTGGGAATTTGATTAAATTGATGCATTAATAAAAAGGAAAACTTCTCCATTATATGCTGTGTGGAAGGCTCAGATTCAAATCAGCTTATCTTTTTAGCTGGGCGATGGTCTCCTAAGCATATCAGCCAGAGTAAAGCCAAGCATAAAGAAGAAACACAGAATGAAATGCAATCATTCAGAGACAAGCCTCCCCAGCATCTAGAAGTCAGCAATGTTGAAGGATTAAGGGGCCATTCTAAGGGAGATGAACAAAGTCAGCCAACATCCAACTGTGTTAAGAAAAAAACTGGTCCTTTGTTTTAGCAGTCATGTCTTGTTAGTTGGGATTGTCCTATTTACTTTTGCCTTACAAAAAAAGATATTTAATCTTTCACAGGTTGGTTATCTCTGCATATTCTAAGTATTTCATCACAATAATTGACCTCTGCTTTTTTAAAAGTACAGCGCACTCCAGATGAGCTTTGACATGATTAGGGGCATTCGAAGAAAATATGTTATTAACTGGCTTTTTCAACATTTTTGAGGATCTGATCTCACGAAAATCTGTAATTGCCAAAATCCAAATTTTGATGTTTCATAAATGCACTTTGTCAGGCCCTCTTGTCTAATAAATGTTAGTCTGTGTTTCCAAGGGAATACTCACTGATAAGCTTGTATATGAAATGGCCAAAAGTGCCAAAGTAGAAAATGCTAAATTAAGGACGTTTACCAGGATAATACAATATTAAAATCTTTGTTGTAGCATCCCGCAAGTCTAGCATCTGATAAATAGCTTCTCATAGCTTTTGTTGGATTCATACGTCACTGACGCTAAAAAGAAAACAGACTCTGAGTTTTAATCCAACAGAAAAAACTTTTCACACCAATACAATTACCAGTGTCATTGTATCCTGTTAGTGCAAATTTAACATGCACCCACTTCATAAAACATACAGAATTTGAGGGGGTTTAATACAGGCAAGCCAAGTTTGGTCAAGACTCGTAAAGCGACTTCTTGAGGCGTATCTATGCATCTCTAATTTGCTTAGGCTGTGTGAAATATCTCTGTTCAGAGAAACACATATGGTAGCTGTAAGTGGCTTCTACAGGGACTACTGAGTTATCAATGACTACTCATAAAGTAAGTTATCTGGGGCTGCTCCTCTTTTGGCTTGGGTTGTTTCAGCTCATGTGAAAACAGATATGAAAATAAAGCCTCCTACATGTGTCAAATATTATTTCAACATTTCTATGCAACTCCTTCCTTAAATTCTTTTGTCCCGAAAGAAAAAAAAAGGCTGCTTATTCTGTTTCTGCCTCTGTGTCCGACTGGAAGCTTCTTTCAACACGAGTGTGTTTGTGTTCAGTTTTTTTTTTTCTTGAGTGTGAGTGTGTGCTCTGTATATTTTGCTGCACTCTGCTATCCACAGAGATGTTTGGCAGGTGGTTGAGACCGATGTCATTCTGCTTGGCTGCTCTTCTCTGGACTTGTACGGTGCAGAAAATGGTGTCCAAATGAGTGGCTGGTACAGCTCAGACACGACTAAGAACAGAGCAAGCAAGCAGAAACAACCATCAACCATGAAGTTCTCCTAGCGTAAGGACAACCACACACACACACACACACACACACACGCACATGTGTCTTCTCATGATTTCAGATCACAGATGAAGCTAAATTTGTGCTTTGATAAACACATTATATGTGCATAATGCATAGGGCACGCCACTCTAAAAAACCTTTTGCATGCGCTTCTCCAAGCGGACCACCGTCATCCCTCTGTGGGCCTCCCACAACATGTTTACCTGTCAGGAGTAAATGGCTCTGCTCTTTACCTCAACTTTGCTCTCTCTGTACGGGAAGATCCTTTACTTTTCAACTCTTTCCTAATGTCATTCAACGTTATCCTTCTCTCACTCCTTATCTATCCTTCTTCCGGAATTTATTTTTTTTAATCCCCCCTAGACACCGACCTGGATAGTATGACCCAAAAGAGTAATCTAGCCTATAATTTCAAGTCTTAAGGGTCAGTCACAGATGTGGACATATTTGTTTGCACAGATACTATCAAAACAGTGTAATAGTTTTATTTGGGGCCAAAAACAATGTCTTGCCATCACAAACCTGTAGCCTTATACTGGGACCTTACTTGGTAGGACACGCTTTGATCAAAGGGGTTAGTATGAACACTCAAGGTGGCATTAATTTGGTGAATAATAGGTGATGCTGTGACTATGTTCTTCTTTGAAAAGCTCTGGGAACTGTGTTACAGCGCATGGATTAATAGAAAGTATAAAATAACAGATTTTACGAAACAAATGCGTAAATTGGTCATTACTGATTATTTGTAAAATACACAAAAATGGTTCCCAAATTACCAACATTGTCACTAGAAAGATACATTCATTTTTAGGCTTTTTACACATTTTTATTTGTCTGTGACTGTATAAACCGTAAATGTATTATAAGCCTGCTAATGACTGTGAGAATCAGGTATGAGGAAAGCTTGCAAATAGATCCCAACATCAGCATATTGAGCCTCCCTTTATTGAGGTGGTGTTCTTCGCAGTTGTGGCACAGTGCTAAGTAAACATTACCTCTGGTAATCCATCGAAAACATGAAGCCAAAGGGAAAATCTACACCACCCACACAATTTGCAAAAACTGCAAAAAAAATTTTTGCCAGGCTGAGGCTGTGACAGACAGGAGCCTGATTCCCACTTATGGGTGAACTAAAAGCGTTAGGCGAAACGTTAAGCGTTATCAAATAACTTCAGAATTGTTGAAGCTTGAAAGTGAAATTAATAAAGAGGTAATTTAAGCATTTAAATTGTGTACAAATTTGGTAGATCAGGCTCAATATGAAACCATAAACCATAACAAATCTATAATTTTGAAGTAAAAGGAAAATGATACATTTTTTTCTACATTTTAACAACAAAAACAGAAAAAAAACACGTAAATCTGTGGTGTTATTTGTTTAAAGCCCCATACAGTTTTATCCCCCCACAAAAAACAATGAAAATAATTACATTTAGGGTCCAGCTAATTTGTGATCGAGTTATAATTTTCTCTAATTTAACCTCAGCATAAAATCAACTTTTCTGTGAACGTCTCAGTGCTTTATTAGGGGACAGAAATGGATAAATGCATAAACAAAAATAAAAAAATAGAGTGGTCAGTTTGTGGCTATTTAGTTTAACATCTGAATTGGAAGTAACTATAGAATTCATTGAGCACAACTGCAAACAACTACCCAGATGTACAGTGGATTCTCGCCTCTTCATGGATTTAGGTATTTGCAGATTTTGTGGAACTTCACTCCAATGTATTTGCATAAAATCCAGCTATTTGCATATCTTTTGTACAGCATACAGATCAAACGAAATGTCAGCTCTATAAGCTGAAATATAATGACATAATACTATCTGACATGCTATAGGATAGTGTTTGGAAAGCAGCCAATCCAAAAGTGTTACTTTTGGAAAAGTGTTACTTTTGGATTGGATTACTTGTTTTTGTAAACTGAATTCATAGGGGAAAAATGTTTTTTCACCTTAAAAACCGAGTCCTTCTTGCAGACATCTTCATTTCTAAAGTTCTCTCCATCTACGGACTGTGAGATATGAGAAAAGTACACTTTCTCCCATCATATTTGCATGGATGACCCATAAATGGGGAGAAGACAGACAGAATTGGCAACTATAGATGTAAAATTCTTCTTTTTTTTTCCTGACGTGTTTTATTTCCATAAAGTGGGGTGATATGTCTAACTGTAGCTAAACCTGAGGCCTTCCATGCTATACATTTATAACCCTTGAAAACTCTTTTGAAATCCAACCCTCTGAGTCCTCACGTGAATTCTTATAACTGAATTCAATTTACGTACAGTTGTGGTTTAAAACACTACAGGTACAATGTGACTTCCCTGCAAAGATTTTCTTTCTTGTGCTCTTTTTTTTTTTTTTTTTTTTTTTTGGGCAGCAGTTGGAAATGAATTGCTCTGCCTCTGCAGTGCTCTGTTTCAACAAAGGCCCACACACTTCCTTCTGACAGCTCGCTCTCACAAAAAGAAACCACTGCGACTCGTGTGTGTGTGTGTGCCGGTGTTGTCTCATGTGTGCAGGGGAGCAGGAGTAAGAGAGATAAAGACAGAGTGAAGGAGAAGAAGGACATCGAAGTGGGAGACTGTGACATGAGCTCTTTGCATATATGATTATTACAGCTGGTGCATGAGTGGATATTGGTTTCATCGTCTCTTATTTGTGTGTGTGCAGCGCTGAGAAAGTGCTTCATGTTTTAAACACCTCATTCTTGTTATCTGGGGCTGCTCCTCTTCCAGAGATGAGTAAAAACCATGTCATATCGCAGGATGCACAGCAACATTTCAATGGCCAATACATGCACATCCTTTCAAAGCCTTGGTCCTATCACACCTAACCTCATCCCACACCAACAAAGGTTTATATGTTAAAGGAAAAAAAGACCCACTGGAAATGCAGCCTCAGTGCCTTGGAAAAATTTTCATACCTCTTGGAGGTATCTTACATTTTGTCAAGCTACAGTTAAAAATTTAATGTGTTTTAATGAAATTTGAGCTCCTATTTGTAAAGTGGCAAAAAAGTGAGCCATGGTTTTTACAGTGTTCCACATTAAAAAAACTTAAATGAAAGAAGTGAATTTTGGGTTTGAACATTTTCTATTGCAAGTACTACTTGATCCATACGGTCAGAGGATGTCTATGCTAAATTCTAAATCCAAAACTGGAAAAACAGTAGTTGTCATGAATAAGGAGTAAGAGGGACTTTGATAGAGGTTCCTGTATGGTTGAGGTCAGAGATTGCTGGGAGTAGGTTGGTAGTTGGACACGATCAAAGTTGCCCTTTGGTGATTTTACCAATTCTGTTCATACCCTTTATGAACAGAATTTCTAGGTGCAGTTGAGGTATTTAGTGGATTAATTTAGGCAGTCTCAGGATTGCGTCTCTGCTTTTGTGGATGTTTAAACTTCTTGGCTTATTTCAATCATGATTGATGACTTTCACTGGACCAGTATGCAGCCTGGTGTGAAGCAACCAGAGTGGAAATCAGCACCTCGACATCAAAATTAAACAATTTCGAACAACAAAAAGGTGCATTTGCAGGGTCAGGGAGGAGTTTCTGTCCAAAATGAAGCAAATTAAGCAAGCTCTGTACCGATCTGTCAATTCTAGATATTAACAATTCAAACTAAGTCACTACATTCATCTATGTCCCCAGCTTTGGGTAGTAAACACACACACACACACACACACGCACACACACACACACACACACACACACACACACACACACACACACACACACACACACACACACA